>CAWUFW010008812.1:600000-846409 GCA_963921515.1 Calotriton arnoldi
CACCCCAAGGGTCATTTATTGATAAAAAAAGATACAGATGCTTTTTTTTTTTACTGTGATCCAGCTGGGGAACAGCAGGATCGAGGCAAAACAAATTTTTTGCAAAACCTTTGGCCCCACGAGGGGTCCCTCTGGACCACTCTCCCACCAGGACTAGGTAGGGGGTTAGGCTAGCCCTACCCTGCCCCCTTATATTCTTTTTTTAAAACTTTTTCGGGACAGGGGACTAAGTCCCTAAGTCCTGTAATGGCTGCTGTAACATTTCTTTTCATACTATGGCCCGCCAGTCAGAGTGCTCGCTCTGAAAAAGCCCCCTCAGCCAATCAGAAGACTTAATTTGTTTTATTTCAGCCCAATGGTCCAGATAAACAAAGTTTGTAATCGTTAATTTCTCAAAAACTACTGAACGAATTTACACCAAGTCACAAATAGCATGTTTTCTCAGCCAAGATCTAGCTTTCTGACAAATTTGGTGTCATTCAGTTCAGCCATTTTGGCTGTAGTGCTTTTA
Source organism: Calotriton arnoldi (assembly GCA_963921515.1). NCBI lineage: Eukaryota > Metazoa > Chordata > Amphibia > Caudata > Salamandridae > Calotriton > Calotriton arnoldi. The sequence goes on from CAWUFW010008812.1 coordinate 600,512, forward strand.
AAAACTCCTATGGAAACTTCATGGGAAAATTGCATTTTTGGGAACCCCAACCCCTTTTTCTTGGCCCCACTTTACGATCACCCTGAAACTTTCCAGGAAGGAGCTGAGGAAAAAAGCACACTTTCTGGAGAGCTTTGTGAAGATTCATTTAAAGGCCCAAAGTTATTAGCAAACCAAAACAGCCATTTCCTATTAAAAAAGTACTCATGCAGTCCTAACTATAACTACCCAGTGTCAAATAAATATATAGAGCGGGTGTAAGGCTTATTATTAACTACATGTTAATAGATAAAGAATTAGCAAAAAACATGATAAATTGTAAAGTTTTAAGTAAATATGGGACTACATAAATGTGTAGAAACTTACTCTGTATATACAATGGTACTCTGAAATTAATGATCTGAAATAACTGTAATCTGAATTTAAGGAGTTTGAAAATGTAACATGAAACTGTTTCAACAGAATGAGCAGAGGAATGTGTATGCACAGGGAATGTACAAATATAGGGTGTGTACTGAGCAGAGAAGGGTGTGTGCAAAGAGATGTGTGATTGTAAAGCAAGAAGTGTTTCCTAACAACAGAGGGCCGAATCCACACCATTGTGTGCACTTAAGGCTTGCAAAACAAGGCAGCAGCTTATGCTAATGACATTATGATTCCCTGAATCAGGATCTGTTGACAATCACACCAGGAAAGAAAACTTAATACCACAGAAAATCTGTGGGGTACTAACGGGTACTAGCAGAAAGATGACTGTTTACAGGGGAGGGAAAATGGGGACCATTGGGACGGTGGTGTACTCACACAAAATAATAACTTTCTGCCTATTGCCAAAATCTGCAGATTTAAGCATAGATAAAGTGTGATCACGGAAATCTATCCTTTGCCTAGATTTCTATGACTTCTAAAGAACATTGGGTACATCCCCAAAAATTCAGAAAACTGAATTCATAGGAGTAACATTTGCTGTGAAAATGAAAATCTTTTAAAATAACATTTATGAATCATGCACAGTCTGTGGCCACGCCAACAAACCAATCTTGATTCAATATTTATCCTAAACCTCTTCTCTTGTTTTTCATTTATTGTGCAGTGCAGCAACTCCAAGGACGTATCAAGAACCAGTAACCAGCTGAGTGAAAAGAAAAACAGAAACATGTGAGTGGCAAATCACTGCAGCAATACGTCATGTAAAAAACACACACAAAACCACTTAGACAGATCAAAGTCACCACTGTACCTGGTAGACCTGTGTGAGGCAAAACAACACCTTTGGATGCTTCATAGACACCACCAATGCACTCTAACATGCAACAGACTTACCTTCAGTTTTTACAGATGTCAACGTCAAAGTTAACTTTATTGTTGAATTAGTTAAAACCATTACAATATAAGAGGAAAAATAAATAAATAAATATAAATACAATAAAAGTGAGAAAAAGTACATCCCAGGTAGGGAAGAGGTGGTATTCAGTGTCCAGGTCTGCCTGCTAGGATGTTGGGGGACATTCTCTATGCAATGTGCACAGAGCTGCTTGCCGGCCATTCGAAGTGGGTTCAGTTTACTGGTCTGTCTACTAGGCTATTGGAGTCTTTCATTGTGCAAATATGCAAGGGGCTGCGTGGCAGTCATATAAAATAGATAGTCGTTATCTTACCTAAGGCTGCCGGCAAGTCTGCTTAGCAGAGAACTTCTGCAAAGGTTATTTAAAATAGCAGTAGAGGTAGTTGGCTTACTATAAATGTTTATCAGTGCAAACGTGCAAAGGGTTTGTTTAGCCCATTGATAGAAAAAGTGCTTTGTGCAGGGAGGTTGGGGCAGCAAAGTAGGCTGGAGTCGCCTTAACGCGTGAGCCATAGTTGTTGTGACTAAAAGGAATCTACACCCTTGTTGCCATGGGGAGCAGGTGTTGGAGGCTGGCAGAGCTGTTCTGGCAAGTGGGGTGCTTTCTTTAGTGCCTGGTCAAATCCCTGAAGGTACTTTACTGTTCGGGAGATCACTCGGGGATCACCGGCGTTTAGGCAAGTTATTATGACTTGTCTGCAGGTGCGCACCTTGCCTGGTTCTAAGAGGGTCGGAGCCGGCGGCGGCGCAGGATTAAGGTGGCCCTGCAAAGGCAAATGATGTGAATTGCGTCCTCCTTTGGTAAGCCGCACAGCTTGCACAGGGCCTCTCCTTCTGCTCTTCACCATGGCGCTGCATGCATGTTAGAGGGGAGGATTTAAAAAGTTAGCCTTAATCCTACTGCTGAAGTCCTCGCCCAGGTATTGCTGTGGTTTAAGGGAGGTGCAACTGTTTAGCTCAATCCCCGCTTGGGTCGTTTCTTGAGGGATGCATTGTCCTCCAGGGACGAAATTAGTTTTGAGGATTTGTTCATAGAACTTCGGAACTTTTCAGGGCTAGGCGATATGGACCACAGATGAAGTAGACCTAGCAAGTTGATAGATCTTTTTAGGTATTCTCCTGCCGCTGAGTTCGATTTTTATTTATTTGCAGCCAAACGTTGTGGTTGATGATATTCTTTTCGGCAGATTTAGACCTGTAGCACTTGGTGGTAAAAGTGGCACGTCTTGCTGCTTCCTGCTGACTAGGCTGAGTTCTAATCTGATTTGGGCAGGTGAGGTGTATTTTGGGAGTTGGAAGAGTTCCCTGTAGATTCTCATAATCATGTTGTCCAGAGTTTTTGTGACCCTGCCCTTGAGAACTTCACATCCATACGCCAGGGTTGGCATCACCTTAGCCCTTGCTATTTCTAAGATGGGGCTATATAACAGATCATTCAAGTTCCCGAATACCATCCTAAGGCCAGCTGCCAATGCAAGCCCTGTCCTTTTAATTCTTCCCTTTGGGGCTTGAAGGTTTCTCTTCAATCGAGTGTGAGTCCGAGGTATTTGTATTCGTTGATTTCATCAACCTTGGTAGATTCAAGAAACCAGCTGATTTTACCACTTGTTTTCCTGGAACAATCCATGATTTTAGTTTTCTTAATATTGATTGTCAGGCCATTTTTATTGAATATTCTTGGTTCGTGTTCAGATACGTTGCATCCCAGCCTTTGTCCGGCTGATCAGCACCAGGTCGTCAGCATAGAGGAGATTTGAAAGGGGGATGGAAGCAAGCTTCGGGCCATGGGAGTTGACCGAAGACAGGGCTGGTGGGAGGTCTGCCAAAAATAGACCGAAGAGAGTGGGGGCCAGGGCACAACCCTGCTGGAGCCCGCAGGATGTGGGAATGGCCCTGGAGAGGTTGGCCTCATTGCCCAGCTTAATTCTAATCTAGGTGTTGGAGTATAGATTTTCAAATCACTTTTAAAAGCGCTGGTGGTGCAGACCAGTTTTTTTATTTACTCCAATGCCTGTTCTGGTTGACACAGTCGAAGGCGGCGTTGTAGTAAATGAAGCAGAGGTATACTGGTGGTTTAGCTGTTTTGAAAGAATCGAGCAGTAGTGTCAACGCCATGATGTTTGTCAGGGTCCCGTTTTTTTTTGTGAAACCCGTCTGGTCAATTGGAATGATTGCATTTGTGTTGGCCCAGTTGAGTAGCTGTTGAAGTAGGATGCCCATGTAATAGTTTGCCTCATTATCAATGGGGGCAATTACTCTACATTTTCAGGTTTTGATTTGCCACCTTCCTTAAAGATGGGTGTTATGATGGACCCTTTCCAGGATTTTGGAATTGTGACACCAGATAAAACCAGATTGAATACGGGGCCAAGTGCCCTGCCTATTTTACTGAATTGGTCTTGTAAATGGCCTGGGGAATTCCATTCGGGCCAGGTGCGCCAGCAATTCTGCTTTTGGTTACCTGTCTTTGGACTGTGACTTCATCTATAGTTTGCAAAATACCGATGCCGCTGGGCAGTGTACCTAATGCACCGTGCTCGTCGGCTGTGACCACTTCTAGACATACTGGAGGGGACTCTAGGCTAGCATTGTTATTGAAGTGTGCAAAAAGAAAAGTGGCCTGGGCTTCCTTGGAAAGGTTGGATTCCTGGCGTGACTGTGATGTGTTTTTTAAAGCATTAACAGTTCACCATAAAGCATTGGGGTTATAGTGCTTTGTATCACAGATTAGCTTGGCCCAAAAGCAGGGGTGGTTCGTGACATTTGAAAGTGGTGGGGCGTAAAATTATTGCCGTACTGCACTATGGCGAGCGAGCGAGCCTGAACAACTTAAGTGGGGTTCGGGTGGGTTTTCCCCGAGAAAATTTTGAAAATAGGAGTGGACAAATGGTGCATTTTCAAGCAAACTTGAGGAAGCAGGAAGGTTAATAAAGCAATACGATTGAAATATTTATCATTTAAGAAATTGCCAATTTTTATGAGTTATAGAGGACAATCTTTGCGTATTTTACCAGCACAGTGCCCGCGCTTTTATTAAATCGCCTGTCAGCACTAAAATGAGTTTCTTCCCGTTGATCCAGCGGGTTACTAGCAACGAGCATTCATACACAAAATACTCACTTGGGCCCATACATTCATACTACGCTAGCAATTTTCCGCTGGTGGGTCAATTGGTACTCTTTATCAAAATCCCTGCTACCACTTACTTTTCCGATTGAAGAGTAATGACTTACCAATGAATCCTTTGCTAATTGGGAAGTTTAACATGAGTAACGTTCTTTACAATTCATATCCTGAAATAATCACTGAGTCAGGAAGTTTTAAAATGTTTATCTAAAAGATTTTAGCAGAGTAAAATACAGAACCACATGATACTTAATCGCATATCAAGGACGAAGCATAACAATCAATTATCGATCAATGACGGTCCCTTAGGAAAGGAGAAGATAGAGACAGCAGCGCAACTAAGGTTTGCATTTATATTTACCTAAAGTGCGAGAACCAAACCCCTTGGCCAAGGAGTTGGAAAGATAGGACCCTGGAAGGATGAAGAGCAAAGACCTCCTCCCGGATCAGGACAGGACCGGTGACCTCTCTATCAACGACGCCTGCGTCGTTTCTCTCTCTGGTACTTCGCTTCTCCTCGATTTCTCCCGTGTCTTCCTTCTAAGGTACTCCGCCGCCCCCACCTCAGGACCTCTCTGGACAGCGGTTCAGTCTGCAATCGATCAGCTTGTACGTCTGGAGCCTATGCCTCTGCCTTCTAGTCCCTCAACTAATTAGCTAATTCTATATCTGTTATACCCTTCTACGCCCATGTACCTCCCCTTAATGTTACAAAAACTATGGGGCCACTACTTCTGATTGGACAGGGACAGGGGGTTGATCCTCACACCATATTGATTTAATTCATTTTTCTTAAAGCCCATTGTTTTAAAATACCGCCCATCACTTTTAATACATTTGCTTTATTTCCCACCCGTCTCACGACAAAGTTTATACAATCTTCAGGTACATTGTTGCATATTAGTAGGGACATTCATGGGTACAGCAGTATTGGCCATCAGGTCACGGCCTTGGACGACGTCCAGGTTGACTTCATCCTTTTCTCTCTCTGGGCAGCCATTCAGGGAGCATGCGCAGAACCATTGTCACACGAGTTTTCAGTTCACCAACCCCAGGCCCAATTTACGAACTAATAAAAGTCAAAGAAGAAAATATTAAAATCACAAATAAAATGTTTCACTGTATACCCACTCTTTCTACTCTATTCCCATTTATTTATAAACTCTATCCCGCATTAGTAGCGTTAGAATACCACGGTTCAATTATAACACAAGAGCAAGCTGTAGCACGTGAAAACATGAAGCAGCCATTTTAATGCACACTGCGCAGAAGCAAGAGTTTCCCACCAAGCAAAGAAAGACGTCGCACCACGTGATATGGTTGAGACATGCGCAGTAAAGTTCCCGCGTTTTAGCGGCCATTTTAGAATAGACAAGCGTTACTTGTTAGTTTAAACACATAAGCAAGCTTCCTTGCTACTTATATTTGTGTGTGCAGTTATTAGTATAAACAATACAAGTTTAATACATTAATACTTTTGAGAAGATTGTATCCGAGCAAGTCTCATTTGTGAGTCCTTGCTCCATCAATCCCCTCTCTGATGGCGTTTCTGAGCCATCAATTACTACCCACAACCAGATGCCAACTTTTAGCATAATATAGTTTCAGTTTCATTTTTACACTTTCTATTTTTCACATCTCCTTTCAGTTTCTTGTATAATTCACTTCTTAAATCTTCAAGTTCGATTTCGTCAAACTTTCTCTTCTTTCCTTTTCCTGTCACATTATACGATTCATTCTTTTACAACATTTGCACCATATTGTTATTGACAATACTATTATTGCTATCCCTGCTAAGGGTACTAATATTTGACCTATAAGCCCTTTTCCCACATTAGCAAACCAGGTACCAATTGACCTAATACTATTGGTCAATCTTTCCCATACACTATCAACTTCCAGTGGTTGTAGTTCCTTTTCAAGTTTAGTTATATTCTGTATATATGTTTCAATTTCTGCACTTTTATCAGGTATATAAGTGCAACAGTGTTTCGTCTTCAATAATTTACAGACTCCGCCCTCTTTTGCCAATATAATATCAAGAGCAAGTCGATTTTGCATAACCATAGATCTAATCGCAATCATCTCCGCATTAATCATTAGAAATCCTCCAGCAGTATCTGTTGATAAACGATCAACCACTGTAGATAATTTACATATTTTCCTTGAGTTCAGAATTATTCCCACTGAAGGTATCAATGCGCCAAATATATCACCTACAATTTCAGAAAAACTAGCTCTTCTTCTACGTGTTAATTCACTAGTATTTTCATTGCTGCCAGTGTTTCTTTTTACGTGGTATATCTTTGGAAATACTATTCCAAAATAACAACTTCCATACCACCGTGCAGGAAGCCTAAAATAAGCCTTATTCCCACACACATAATAGATTCCAGGAAAAACTGAATCTGTTCCTCCTTTGAGTCCCCAACCTCCAAGAATTAAAAAATTATGTTCACATTCACTGGTACCGATGAAAACATTGTTATACTCAGTCTTTAACCTATGTAGACAAATTTTCCCCGTCTTCACGAAATCTAGAGCCATAGCAGCTTGAGCCTTGCCAGGTGTGTAACTACCTTCTTTCTCAGCCCAAGGTGGCAAATGAGCCTTACGCTCAGAAGCTTTCTTTTGAAAATCTTGTCTTCTATTTTCCACTAAATTCAAAAATATATTTTCTTCTTCATGTAATGAACATGTTAAATTGCTTCTATGTGCATGTGTTATGTCTATTGATTTCATTGTTAAGAAAAATTCTCCCATAAACTGTGCATCTTTACTACTAAGCACTGGATTCATATTCTTTTGAATCAGAACCTCAGAAAATATCACATCTATATTTGAATAATAATACTGAAGTCGCCCTGTTCTATAAAATAAACTACTCAGTACACTACATGATATACCATAAGTTAATGGCAAGTGATGATATGTTAATCCTTCTGCTACTGATTCAGGTAGTTTCATACAGACATAACAATTACTAACTTCCATGGTATCTACATACTGAAACAATAACTTTGTGAAAACATTCAGACTAGTGTCATTATCTGTTACTTCATGATGAAATTCTGGTTCATCTTCTGCCTTTAGTTCTACTCTATTACCTTTCAAGTTATCTGTCCTTTCCTTTGTTTCATTGTTAATCTTTTTATCTATTATCATAAGGTAAGGAATTGCTACGATCACAACTAACCATACTATAAGCATCACTACCAGATTGCATATGCATATAGCACAGCATCTTTTACAATCTTTCTGCTTTGGTCTCCCAGTAACTCTATCGTCAGGCATTTTTGACAAGGAAGATTGCTCTTCTTATCGTTTTCTTCAAGTCTCTTTACGTTCTCAAGGTGGTTCTATTTCTTTTTCATAAGTTAGTTCTGCACTGGTTCCTTCGTCACCACTTTCACTTGATTCTGAGCTCTCGTAATCTTCGAGGATGATATAAGTCCAATCAGGACCTTTAAATTTATTGTTCACAAGCTTCAGTCTTTTACTTCTTCGTTTTTTGGTTTTACTTTTCTGTCCCGTTTGGCTTGTTACTTCGTTTACTTGTTCTGGATCTTCACTTCTGGTTGTTATGTGGTATTTTACTCTTTTAATGACACTTGGCCAATGATCACCTTTTCTTGTTTTCTCTGTTTGCACTTTCCCTTTATTTTCTTCTTCAGAAATTCTTTTATTTTCAGGTTGTGTTACAATCTGATGTTCTTCAATTCCTGTTTCTTCTATTATTTGATCTTTTTCAGGTCTGATTTGTTTCTCTTCAGCAGCTCCACTGTGAGTTTCTAATAACCGACCTTGTTCTTTATTTAATTCTTCATGTTCGTGTTCTTTGATTTCTTCTTCTTCTGTGTACCTTTCTGGATCTAACTGGTTCTGATCAGGGCTTATTGCACTTTGTACTTCTGCAGCCTGACCGTGTTCTTCTAGACCTGGCTGTCCCTGTTCAAAATCTGTTGGTTCGTTTTTATTTTGAGCCCGGTTTCCTATCCCTATCTGGTCCTGCTCAGGTTCTCTTATTATCTCTTCTTCTTCTTCCTGAGCTTCTTCCTCTTCACCTATCTGATCTTCTTCAATTTCTTCTAAATTTTCTTGACTTCTTGTTCTGTGGTAAACTTCAGGAATTTCCACCAGCGGTATCCAGTCCTGACTTGTGCTCGGTTGTTCTTCTTCAGCTTCCCTCGAATCTTGTTCCTGAGATTCTTCAGCTGGGCAACCTTCAGCTTCCTCAGCAATCGATACTGAGTATTTTCTTCTTCAGGATCTGGTACTCTTTTGGTGTGGCTTACATGAATCCAATTAGGAAATCCTGCACTCTTGACTGCTGTGTTTGTGACCAGTATGACCTGACAAGGTTCGCCCCACCTAGGTGATAGACACGTTTCTCTGGTGTGATTCTTCACTACCACCCAGTCTCCGGGACTCAGATCATGTTCTTGTTCAGGCTGCCTGGAAACTGCGTCCTCTCCAACCTGGTGAGAGACAGAACGCACTAGGTCAGCCAATCCTTTGCAATAGTCCAGAACCATATCATCAGATATATTCAGCAGTTTATTTGTGGGAACATGTGCTTGTCTCATTGCTCTTCCCATCATTATCTCGTGCGGACTCAATCCGGTATTTCTATCAGGAATGCTTCTGAGTCCCATTAAAACAAGAGGCAATGCATCTGGCCAATCTAATGATGTTGATGCACACATTTTTCCCAGTCTGGATTTTATCGTGCCATTCATTTGTTCAACCACTCCAGAAGCCTCTGGACGATATGCACAGTGCAATTTTTGCTCAATTTGGAATGCTTCACAGATTATCTTAATCACTTCACTGTTAAAATGCTTTCCTCTATCTGATTCCAAAGTTACTGGAAAACCAAATCTCGGAATGAGTTCTCGTAACAACAACTTTGCGACTGTAATACTGTCATTCCTCCTGGTAGGGTAAGCCTCCACCCACTTTGAAAACAGACACACTATGACAAGTACATATTTCAGCCCTCTACATGGTGGTAACTGAATGAAATCAAGTTGCAATCTCATAAATGGACCCTCCGCCTTTCCAATTTTTCCAAACCCAATTATTGTTTTTCTTCCTGGATTATGCATTTGGCATGTTAAACATCTCTGACAAAGACTCTCTGCTACCGCCCTAAACCTTGGATTGTACCAATTTTGTCTGAAGAGCCTAATCATTGCATCTCTCCCTACGTGTGTGTCTCCATGATACATCCTGGCCATTTGCGAAAGCAGACAGTCAGGCAAGACTGGTCTGCCATCGGCACAAATCCATACATCATCGTCTGCCCTTTGAGAACATCCCACTTTAATCCATGTACTTCTTTCACTCTCATCGGCATCATCTTGCAATCGTTTCACATCATTCCATGTTTCAGGAGGTGCATACAGCATAAGTTGGCAGCTGATTCCCATCCTTTCAACCCTTTTATTAACTGACAATCTGTTTTTGGCACAATGTTGAGCCACAAGATCTGCGTATCTGTTGCCGACTACCACCCAGTCATCTCCTGACTGGTGTGCGGCACATTTCACCACAGCCAATTCTTTTGGTGATTGTATTGCCTCCAGTAGTTCTTTTACGAACTGTCCATTTTTAATGGGGGATCCTGAAGAAGTCATGAAATCCCTCTGCATCCATAGTTGGCCAAAATCATGCACAACCCCGTAACCATATTGGCTATCTGTAAATATAGTTACTTTTTGATTCCTCCCAATTTTGCAAGCCTTTATCAATGCGATCAATTCAGCTATTTGTGCAGATTTGACTTCCGGTAAATATGATGCTTCGACTATTCCAGTTAGTTCACACACTGCATATGCTGCAGTTAGTTTTCCATCTTCATGCCTTTGGCATGAACCATCAACAAACAGCTCCCTGTCTGGCTTCCTGAGGGGCAGTTCCTGAATATCAGGACGTGGTTTCGTGCACAACTCTGTGACTTGTAAACAATCATGTTCCTCTTCGTCATCTTTAACTTCTTCATGATATGGGTCTGGTAGTAAGGTAGCTGGATTTACTATTGTGCACCTTACAATGGTCACATTTTCAGCACCCAGTATTATTCTTTCATATTTAGTCAGCCGACTAGGAGTAAGATGCTGAGTTCGGGTTCTTGTCAACAAAATCACAACCGCATGTGGAACAAACACTTTTACAGGGTGTCCCATTACAATTGACTCACTTTGTTCAATGCTCAAACAGGTAGCCGCTACTGCTTTTAAGCAGCCTGGCAATGCGGCTGCCACTGGGTCCAATGTAGCAGAGAAATATGCTATAGGACGTCTGTCTAAACCATGTCTCTGCGTTAGGACTGAAAGTGCACAATTTTCTCTTTCATGGCAGAATAATGCGAATTTTCTTTTATAATCAGGCATGCCTAGGGCAGGTGCTGCACACAAAGCATTTCTTAATTTTACAAAAGCTCCTACGCTCTCATCATCCCACTCAACTGGGTCCTTTGCCTTCTTTTTCGTCATTTGAATTAAGGGCTTTGCTAACAGCGGAAATCCTAGTATCCATTGTCGACAATAACCTACTATTCCCAGGAACATTCTCACTTCGCGTTGAGAGACAGGCATTTGCATTTTCTTTATTATTTTTATTCTCTCAGCTGTTATTCTCCTTTTGCCCCTCTCAATCTGGTGTCCTAGATACTTAACTGCTGTTGTACAGAATTGCAATTTTTCAGGTGAAACTTTATGCCCTTCTTCAGCTAAGTGATTTAATAATGCAATGGTGTCAACAACACAGTCCTCTCTGGTATTAGATGCCACCAGTAAGTCGTCTATATACTGCACTAAGACTGAGCTTCTTGGCATCACTAGTTTCTCTAGACACTTTTTCAATATCTGATTGAAGATGGAAGGACTTTCCGTGTACCCCTGAGTAACACGATTCCATACATAGACCTTGTTCTCAAATTTAAATGAAAATAGATACTGGCTATCTGGGTGCAATGGTATTGAAAAGAATGCTTGGCATAAATCAATCACAGTAAACCATCCTGCACTCCAAGGAATCTGATATAGAATCACTGCAGGATTTGGCACTATAGGACAACATGGTTCCACAATCTTATTTATTTTGCGTAAATCCTGAACAATCCTATATTTCCCACTAGGTTTCTTCAGACCCATGATTGGTGAGTTACAAGGGCTACTCATTACTTCTTTTAATATTTCTTGTTTTACCATTCTGTTAATTTCTTCAATGACTCCTGCTTTTACCTCTGCACTCATTTTGTACTGTCTAGTATTTGGGAAAATCGCACCTTCTTTTACCGTAATTTTAACTGGGTCTATTTTTGCCATAAGTCCTACTTCCTTCCCTGTGAAATCCCATACCATAGAATTCACTGTAGTTTTCAGTTCTTCTGGTAACTCGTCTTTTGTTATCAAAGAAAACATCTCATCTACATCTGTACCTTGCTTTGCAATCATAAATTTATATACATGGTCTTCATCTGGGGTCTGAACTGCCACACCATCCGGCATGCAGAAAATTGTGCAATTCATTTTGCATAACAAATCCCGGCCCAATAAATTTACTGGACTGGAATCACATACTACAAATTGATGCATTTCTCTAAAGTTTCCGATTTTTACTTCCATTGGTTCGGTAAGAGGTGTTCTAATCTTTTGATTAGCCACCCCCACAACTTGGATAGCTTCTCCAGAGAGAGGAAGGTCTGGGATGTCTGCTGTTCTTACAGTAGACCTGGTAGCACCAGTGTCCAAAAGGAAAGTAATATCATTACCTTTCACATTTCCTTCAACATATGGACCTGACTGATCTACCGGTAAGGATGCGCCAAGTACGCACTCCTTCTCCCCCTCTCCCAGGCACCGTCATTGACTGTAGGAACAAAAGTCGTCCTGTAAAAGAAATTGTGATGTTATATAATCATTCTTACCACTTCCTCCTTGATATCCAACGTCTGTACCGTGCTTTGCTCTGCTTACATTACCCTGTATAGGTGCAGGTGGCAACTGACTCTGAGGATTTACACCCTGCTGTGAGTCATTCTGCGTCTGTGGATTTAAATTTTGATTTGGGCCATTATTATTCCGAATCTTTTTACATTCATCCTTCCAATGCCCCAATTTTCCGCACCCATGACAAGGAAACTTCTTTTTAGCCTCTTCTCTGCTCATTCGTCCTCTCATTTTTCCTCCATTCCCAGGGTCACCATTCGTTCCAGAATCTTTTCCCTGATTATCACTTGGATTGTCCAAATTAATTCCCTGTTTCTCAGCCATTTTCACCTGAGCCCACATTACTTTCTCCTGCAGTTTCTTGTGCCTATCCTCGATGTCATCTCCACAATATTTTGCATATTTTAAGATCTCATCTATTGGCTTCCCTTGCCAACATAACATATGCTGCTTAATCATCTGACAAATCTCTGGCTTCAGACCGTAGACAAATCGATAGACAAACTGACTCATGTTTTTATCTCCAATGTCCTCAAATCCACTATACTGCTTAAATACCTGCAATAATCGTTCGTAATAGGCATGTACCGATTCACTGGCTTCTTGAGTAGTTCTATCTATTTTCACCCAGTCTGTTTCTTTTGGTGGTATTTTCCCTTTCAGGTAAGTTATCACCTGCTGATACTTTTTCATGACATCGCTTGACGGGGCACCTGTCTTTGGATCTCTAGGATACTCTTCACTGGGCCAATCAACTGTGATTTTGCAATCTGTCCACAAATCGGCAGGTACCACTATGTCGAACAAACCATCCAAATCTTTCAACAATACCTTTGACACCTTCACAAACCTCTCAACCTGCTTGTACCATTCAATTGGCTTTTCCCTCAACTTTGGAAAATCATTCGTAAATGACAAAATATCCTGTCTGCTCCATGGGACATGTACATATCCCCCTCCTGGAACTTCTCGCATCGGGTACATTTGATCTCCTTTCCCTGTTTCCTTCATTAAATATTCAGAAGTTGTTCTACTGTATCGTGCTTCTTCCTTTTTCTTTGTCCATCTAACCTTCCATTTATCTAGTTCTCCCCATTTCTGCAAGACTGTCATTAATTCCTTTACTTGTAATTTTCTTCCAGAGGCATTCATGTTTTCCAAATCTTCATCTGAAAAATCAGCTCTATAGGGTTTTTGTAATACTTTTGACTTCCCTATTTCAATTCCCATCTGTTGAGCTAAATCTGATAATTTCTCATGAAATATTTTTACATTTCTTGTGATACTTCTGCATACAAACAATAATTCTTCTTCATCGTAAGTATTTAGGCAATCTACCCCTACATTTCCTGCTATCATTTCTTCCAACTCAACTTTTAATTTATAAATGTCCATGATCTTTGGGGGTGAACTCTGTTTGTCTGATCCTTGTGCCCACCTTTCTAAGTCTTCAGGTGTAACTACTGTGGCACTTTTCGTTCCTGTTGAAGTTATTATGTTTACATCTTTGGAGCAACCAGGTGTTACTCTTCTGGGGGTACTATTTACAGAATCTCGAATGGGCAAGTCCATTAATGAAATCATAGACTCGCAATCACTAAAGTGATCCTCAACCATTACTACTGCTTCAGGTTTAGGAACATTCACAGGTGTAGGCATAACTAAAGGTTTGGGATAAGTTACTTTGTCACCATACAAGGGAACCACTGGACCAATTGTTACAGGTATGGTCAATGAATCAGGATGAATACTCAACTGTGTTACTTTCTGAATTAATTCTGCTCTGTTTTTATCTATTGCTTCCTTTTCTTTATCGTGAAGTACTCTACTAACTGGTGAATCATGCAATACTTGTGGTACCAACGGTGTCCTTAACAAGGGTGCACTTGGGGTGCATCCACTTGTCCCTTCCTGATATGGTGGTGGATTCTTTAATATATCTTCCATAAATTCATCTTCGGAATCTCCAAATCTAGTTAAGTGCTTTGTCTTTTCTGTGCATTTACTCCCTAATGATTCTTCTGCCATTAATATCGGATACAGACCCTCTGTAAGCATTGCTCTTCTCCACCGTTTCATCTAACCGTCCCTTGACTCATTTTGGTATCTGGGAAAAAATCCCCGATAACCCCTATTACTCCTGGATCGGTCACGCTCAAATGCCTCGGTTTCCCACTCTTCTAAGGCTTCGTATTGAGTTAACCTTGGTCTGGGTTCTAAGTCATTCATTCTTAATCTCAAATTTTGAAGAATTCTCCCATTGAAAGTACCATTTTCGGGAAAAGCTAATATTCCATCATTTTTGGTATATTCCATCCAATTTTCTATCCATACACAAGTATGATAACCTCTCTCCATCATCATGAATGAAGCGGGTGTTTTAGCCGGTGGAATGATAATTCCTTCCCTAGCTTTGATTGGTTTATCCTTTTTTAAATAATTCTTAATCTTTTGTAGAACTGACATTTTCCTCTTCTCTCCGTACATTTTTGGCAAATTCCGGTGTACAAAATTATATTCTACAAAGCCTAGGAATCTCCTATCCGGACGAACTCCTATTAAAGTCGGATCACGTTTTAACATACAATCTCCACTATCCACTAGGATTTCAGCTTCTATGGTAACAACCAATCAGATTCCAGCTAACTTTTGTCTCTAATCCAATTCTAGCGCGGCCTTTTAGTGACGTCTTTTCTGTCAACCCCTCCTTTACAATCTGCGTTTCTCTGTCCCTCGCTGTTTCAACCAATCCCAGCGCGGTACCTGTGACGTTAGTACTACTCCTGACTACTGACCCCTCCTTTACAAGAGTCTTTCTACGCCCGCGGTTTCAACCAATCCTAGCGCGGCGTTTTGTGACGTCAGCTTCCTCTCCGGTAGCTGACCCTCCCTTTACAAAATCGTACGCAAAACTTTATTTTCTCTACGCTTCTTATTAAAATTCAGTAACAACATAAAACATTCGCTATCGTGCCAGTTTCTCTAAATTGAAAAAGATAGTTTCTCTCACCCTTAGTAAAACCTTTCCGTTTTCTATACGTATACTACGAGTAAAACCCTTCCGTTTACTCTTCACACAAGCTTCAGAAATACCTGCTACTTCTTCAATGTTACCCTTTCTAGGTGATATAACATCAAATTTTCACTAGCATATTCCTTGGCTGTCACTCACACGCATAGAGTCCCTAACAAGTACTGATAGCCCTACTTAACTTTTCAGTACTATTTCTGCCTGACAGATAACCTCACTGCAGTATGGCTTCCACTTACCATCCGCTATTCAATTTTCCCCGGGGATTTCTGGACAACATAAAACAGACTTTAAACAATAACGGATGTTAGTTCATAGAAGTACCTTTCTCATTACCCAATTAACAAAGCACAACCATCCTCTGATAACCAGAAAACTGATCCAGCGGGTTACTAGCAACGAGCATTCATACACAAAATACTCACTTGGGCCCATACATTCATACTACGCTAGCAATTTTCCGCTGGTGGGTCAGTTGGTACTCTTTATCAAAATCTCTGCTACCACTTACTTTTCCGATTGAAGAGTAATGACTTACCAATGAATCCTTTGCTAATTGGGAAGTTTAAAATGAGTAACGTTCTTTACAATTCATATCCTGAAATAATCACTAGGGCAGGAAGTTTTAAAATGTTATCTAAAAGATTTTAGCAGAGTAAAATACAGAACCACATGATACTTAATCGCATATCAAGGACGAAGCATAACAATCAATTATCGATCAATGACGGTCCCTTAGGAAAGGAGAAGATAGAGACAGCAGCGCAACTAAGGTTTGCATTTATATTTACCTAAAGTGCAAGAACCAAACCCATTGGCCAAGGAGTTGGAAAGATAGGACCCTGGAAGGATGAAGAGCAAAGACCTCCTCCCGGATCAGGACAGGACCGGTGACCTCTCTATCAACAACGCCTGCGTCGTTTCTCTCTCTGGTACTTCGCTTCTCCTCGATTTCTCCTGTGTCTTCCTTCTAAGGTACTCCGCCACCCCCACCTCAGGACCTCTCTGGACAGCGGTTCAGTCTGCAATCGATCAGCTTGTACGTCTGGAGCCTATGCCTCTGCCTTCTAGTCCCTCAACTAATTAGCTAATTCTATATCTGTTATACCCTTCTACGCCCATGTACCTCCCCTTAATGTTGCAAAAACTATGGGGCCACTACTTCTGATTGGACAGGGACAGGGGGTTGATCCTCACACCATATTAATTTAATTCATGTTTCTTAAAGCCCATTGTTTTAAAATACCGCCCATCACTTTTAATACATTTGCTTTATTTCCCACCCGTCTCACGACAAAGTTTATACAATCTTCAGGTACATTGTTGCATATTAGTAGGGACATTCATGGGTACAGCAGTATTGGCCATCAGGTCATGGCCTTGGACGACGTCCAGGTTGACTTCATCCTTTTCTCTCTCTGGGCAGCCATTCAGGGAGCATGCGCAGAACCATTGTCACACGAGTCTTCAGTTCACCAACCCCAGGCCCAATTTACGAACTAATAAAAGTCAAAGCAGAAAATATTAAAATCACAAATAAAATGTTTCACTGTATACCCACTCTTTCTACTCTATTCCCATTTATTTATAAACTCTATCCCGCATTAGTAGCGTTAGAATACCACGGTTCAATTATAACACAAGAGCAAGCTGTAGCACGTGAAAACATGAAGCAGCCATTTTAATGCACACTGCGCGGAAGCAAGAGTTTCCCACCAAGCAAAGAAAGACGTCACACCACGTGATATGGTTGAGACATGCGCAGTAAAGTTCCCGCGTTTTAGCAGCCATTTTAGAATAGACAAGCGTTACTTGTTAGTTTAAACACATAAGCAAGCTTCCTTGCTACTTATATTTGTGTGTGCAGTTATTAGTATAAACAATACAAGTTTAATACTTTTGAGAAGATTGCATCCGAGCAAGTCTCATTTGTGAGTCCTTGCTCCATCACCGTAACCACTTTTCAATAAAGAAACTTCAGTCTGTTCTTGTTTTCCTCAGAAGATCCCTCAGCGTTCTGTTCTGTTTTAATGCAATTTCTAAACCATTTTAATATGCAAAGTGAGAGTTTCCCAATATTTATCTTATTTCATTGTTATAACTGCTTTATTCAATTCACAATAAAGGGTCACTCAAAGTCTCACACATATGGCCTTAAAATGTCACACATAAGCAAACCCAATCACTGGAAATGTCACACATAAGCAAACTGGAAACTTGGCAGCTATGAGCAGGCAAGAGGGGGCTTCAAGAGAAAGACGGAGAGAAAGAGAGGGGGGTAGAGAGAAGACCATCGGAGAGAGAGAGAATGAATGGATGGAGAGAGAGAGAGAGAGGCAGTTTGAAGGTCCTTGATATGTTCTTCCCTCTCACAGAGGGCACTGGTCCATTGCCAAGTGGAAGCACCGAAACTAGCGAAGAGTACAGTAAGTGCACCTTCAGGGAATGTAGCGTTCAGTGCTCCTTCGTGCGTGTCTTTGTGTACAGTTAGATACGAGTTTGTTACTCAGGAAACTGAAATCAAACCATTCATGCGTGCAGCTCATAGAAACAATCTGCCGTATGGTGAAGAATAATAAAATGAGCAACACCTATATAATTAAAATTCCACTAAACGAATCATGAACAAAAGACAAGATAAGACCACAATTAAACTCCACAACGTCGGGCTGCCCATGGTAGTGGCTGAGGGGTTTCCTGTGCTTCAGGAAGCGCTAGGTGCGGCTGCTGCTGTCTGTGGAAATGGAGTGCAGGCAGAAAGTAACTAGTGAGTGGGTGAAGGGAGAAAACGCCAAAAGGTCAAGAGCGCAGAAGAAGCGCTCTTCCTGAGTGCCAGTCTGCCACATTTTCAGCCATTATGGCCGCCCGAAGCACTCTGGGCACGGTTTCTGCAAGTCAGTAAAGACATTATTACGACTATTTACTCAGCACGGACATACCCAACTATTTGCTTAATATATAGCATTGCACTTGTCATAAAAACCACTTGCGCTTTGAATCGGTCAGTGGACATCCAAGCATTCAGCAAAGCACAAATATATATAAATCAATAATATTGCACACTTCTGTTTGCGTATACACAAACACGTATACTGATACATTTCTGTGTGCTCTACTTACACATGGATACCTATGTAAGTGGTACACTTGCTGCTGAGCTGTGTGATGGTCTGTCGTTCACAAATTCGAACCTCGGCATGGTCGACTTAGCCTTCCACTCACGTGTGGTCTATAAATTGAGTATCATTAAGTTGGCCAATAATAATATGTTTTATAGCGCTTTGGTGTGGGTGAAAAGCGACGCGAAGCGCTGTATAAATGATTTTTAGGTGCATTAATCCAGAGATGTTTATTGATATGCCTTTACACACCTCTCTCCACACAACAGTTCACATACCTCCGGTATATTGCCACAGTATACAAGCATGCATCGGTTTGTTGTGCAATTTTACACGGCGTTCCAATCCATGCATACAGAAACCCTGTAAACACAAAGATTTATCATCACTCAAGTTAATGTTCCTCATTTTATCGACAGCGTGAAAAGCTTAAGTGGCCCTGTCGGATTCGAACTAGTGAAATGTATGTCACGCTGACCTTGGGCTGCAGAGGCATTAGCCCGCTGAGCTACCGCTCCAGCGTATACACACACAGACGCTATACATATTTTAATAATACCGTTCTATGTTACCCTGCTCGTGAACACTGGTTTGGTGTATATTTGTGCGAGATGTGGTCACAGTAAGAAACATGAATGCACGCACTGAAAGGATTAAACTAACAGCTACGGAAAGGAGAGCAGCATAACAGGACTCTTGTGATGATATTTAAAAAGAAAATTGAAAACTTAAACGCACAAATCTTTCTAAAAAATAATATGTCCAGCTAGGTCAAAGTCCGAATCTAAATGCAGCATCTGGAAATACGTCTGGTGGATAAATTGTCCATTAGGCAGTGACAAGAGTTATGACTTCCTCAAACGGTGTGATCTGGGGCATATTTTTCCTCCCTGGGTACAGGAAGCTTGGAATATCAGGTCTGACGATTGATTCCAGAGTAAGCAAGTTTAATATCTCCAAATTGTTCCCTATAAGCAGTTTCCAAAGGTGGCATGAGGGCGCGGTTGAGTGCGTTGTTGTGGATCTTAACCAGGGGATAAAACCGAACTTTATAGCCCCAGGCAAAGCAGAGTGAGTATTTATGTTACATTTAATATCAAAGTCAAGCCCGCTTTGACTGCTCGCAGCAAAGTATCTGCGCACAACTCGAAACCTGCATTTCCACATGCACACCCCAACCACTTCAAAGGCAATGCGGTGGGGATTAGCAGTCTAGCCATGTGACAGCTACGTGTTACCCTACGGAAATCTCATTTCTTAGCATTCGCCATCACACATCTTGCACTGCAAGGTATTTCTACATCCATCCCAGTGGAATGGATGTATTGACCTATGTGGGATGAAAGGCCGAGTGCCGACTTAGTCCCGCCAAACCGGAACCTGTGCTGTAAACACTGCTCACAAATGTATACAGGAGGCCCAAATCTTTCCACTATTTCGATAGTATAAGCTAGAAAAGAAATGGCCTTTACTCGCACACCAAAGCCGTTAGCGCCTAAAGTGGGGAGATGCGGCTGGGCCTGTAAGATGAATGCCAGTAAGTTAACGGTCTGTCGACATGTCCCTACCAAAGCTCACTGATAACACTTTGGGGAACCAGCATGGCACACCTGAAGGGCATGGGTCGAGGACTGTCAGATAAGCCTAGTACGGGGAAGAAGAAAATTAAAGAGAAATGTAATGTTGACAATGGGGGGAGGTGAAGAAATACATGGCTGGGGGGGGGGCAAATAGAAGAAGGGAGCGAGAGAAGTAAGAAAGGAGATGTACGTAGGAGAAGGAAAAATGGGTAGGGAGAGAAAGATACAGAGGAATGGGAGGATTTAATGGTGAAAGTACTGGAAGAAGGAAACGTGGAGAAGGAAAGTGGGACGGAGTAAAGGTGCAAGAAAGAGTGGAAGGAAGAGTGCTAAAAGGAAGATGCAAAAAGGGTGAAAGGATGGACAAATCAACGGGAGAATTGAATAACTGAATGGAAAGTGAATGAATGGGTGGAGGGGGTGGTGGACTGAATTAAGTACGACAAAAGGGAAAGAAGAAAATGCTGGTGGATCGGACTCTTGTAGGGAGGCTCGAGCTTGCCTGTTTGGTGCCATGTTAGCCAAGGTTTAAAACAGGGACCTAACCCAAGCACCTGCAGCGCAGGGTTGCTCCCAACCCTGTGGGAGGCCACCAATCAGCCTAATGCCAATTAAAATCTGTGAAATACCACCCCTGTCTAACTGCCCTCTCAGGGGCCTCTCTCTCCACAGTGTGCAGCCCCCTGTCTAACTCCTCTCTCAGGGGCCTCTCTCTCCACAGCGGGCCACTGTGTGACCCTTCTTCATATTTTGCACGGGCCCGATCATGTTACGTTACCGGTTCATAGCAGGGGTATTTTAATTTTCCAGCTATCCCCTTGCTGCAACCATTGAATCCCACCCCAGCACTAACCCCACGACAGCCCCCGCAGTGTAACTGGCAGTGCGTAGATGTTAGCGAAGTGTACTAAGTGCGGTCCCAGCAGGATACTGCACTTTATAATGAACTTGAGGGGAGAGGACCCAGCCTCACCCACTCACAGCAGCCCTTGAGCTTTAGGATAATTTCAGAGTCAGTCAGTGGCAGTCCAGCTGAATGTATATCGGCGCAGGCCACGCAGGGACGAGAGTCAGTAATAACCAGGAGTCTGCCTCAATGAAAGCGTGCGTGACTAATTTAGAAGGAACACCGGCCTTTCACAGGCAGTCACGCACGCTTTCACGTCCTGGTAAACTCACTGAACACACCGAAAAAAGTCATATACATAACAGGACTGGTCATATATAGTACAAAGACAAGCTACCTGTAACTGTAACCCGCATATCCAATCCTACGAGCTCGATAATGTAACCAGTGTTCTCTCGCTCCGGGCGGGCTCCTCGTGACTGCAGAAGACAGCAATGCTGGCAATGAGCACGAGCCAAACTGGAAAATGCTGGATTGACCCCTCCCCCAGACCCCAGCACACCTCACCAACCAATCACCTAATAATAAACAACTGTTGCTGGGTCTCTCTCGAGGAAGAGGCAGAGGCCACTGCCACACCCCACTACTTTCCCCGAAGCCGGACTGCCCTGCCCCCAGCCATTGGAATGAAAGGGGAGCTTCTGACTCCTCCCTGGGCTTTAGGAATAACGCCCAAAATCCAAAGCTATTCTGGCAGTGAGACGAGGCCTTTCCCACCGGTGTGTCGTCACTGCCCTGCTTTCTGGCTCAAGGTCGAAGAAATCTTCGCCCAGCCAAAAGCATGCGCAGCAGAGGAGCCAAGGGCCATCCTCCCCCACCCCCTCAAAAAAAAAAACGGATTTGCCCATGTTTGTTCACCAAGCAGCCAGCACAATTTATTGCTGGCTGCTTGGTGTTCCAACTCACATTTTTTTAATCCCCCAGGGTGGCAGGGCGACGCCCATTTCGCCCGTGAACACCAGCCGCCCCTGCCCAAAAGGATTCTGTGTTTCCCCTCTTTTTGCTCCAAACCACCCTTTTTAGCTCCTTTTTCTTAAAAGCCTTATGTTGGCTATAAGGGTTTCATTATGAGGAGACCGCTGCACTGCTCTCAGAGCTTTGTTGAATTCCTTCTTCAGAAGCTTAATTGCCCTGTTCATGCACTTACTTCGTCCTAGCGTTTAGGGTTTACTTTTGAAACATGCTGTGGGGAGAAAGAGGCTATGAAGACTTGGAGAGTTCCTATAACTATGGGTCTGTTTTTAAGTGGTATTCAGCTTCCTGTTCCAGGAATTCTATGTTGGCCGAGGTCCATTTTACCCTCCTTAGGTCGGCCAGGTAGGTTGAACCCGGTGAGTCAGAGGTGCGGATGACTCAGTCACATCAAGGACAAGTTCGAGCTCCTGAAGGCAAATGATCGCTCTCTGCTCTTTCGCCAATTTTAATGGAAGCACATGCTTTAATAAAGAAAGAAATACAAACCTGTATTCGATCAGGGAGTTGCCATTGGTGGAATGGAAGGACATACCTGGCGGAATGCCCCCTTGATAGCGGCCGTTGAGGGCCCTAACACCCAGATGTTCCAATTTGCCGAGCAGGTTAACACCCTTTTAGTCCCTCCTCCCTAACTCTGTGTTTGCTTGTCCCATTGGTGCTCTTGTGCCTCAGTGATTTCGCTCTTTGGTGATGTGCCAGGCAGATACGTATTAAATTCTCCTGTGACTATGATCATGGAGTGCGGGTGGGGCGCCCCTGCTTTGAAGAGGCTGTCACACAGCTTCTCCAAGGTCCCCGCCTGCTCTTTTCAGCTGGGTGGTGCGTAAAGGTTTACTATGGTTGTGCTGGCTGTGTACCCCCATGGCATTGTACTGTGCAATATTTGGAGGTTGTTAGAGTCAGTTTTTTGCCCCTTGCTGCTGACTTTTAAAGCTGTGGACAAGTAAATTGAAAGGCCCACTCTGCTGCATTCGAATTTTGCTTTCTTGGTCGCTGAGATTGCGCTGTGTGAGAACCCATAGATGGCAAATGGTTCTTGGGTCCAAGTCTCCTGAAGGGCGACCACTGAGAAGGTTTGAAAGAAAGGAAGGAGACCGTGTACATTCCATGAGCAGAATCGGATGGAAGGGGTTGTGGGTTCTTTTATATTTGCTTGCACTGCCACAGGTCACCTGGCTGGTTGTGGATTGTTAAGGGGCCTTGCAATCCATTCCCACTTGTTCATTCCAGACCCTGTCCTGTACTATATCTCGGAGTGGCGAGTAGGGTTTAATTCAGTTGTTTTTTCCTTGCTTAGTGAGTTTGCCCCTAATGCATTTTTTAACACTGATGTGGCACACACCCCTGCCACAGATATGCCAAATCACAAAGTATTTATGTTGAGCTGAAAACTAAACGAATGGCAATAAAGCACTGAAAGGGCTAGGAGAGCCAAGTACACTAAAACAGGAAGGTTTTGATTGATTTCTCGATTAATAGAAGTTCAACAATATTCAACAATATCTCTCACTGTGGACAGAAGTTTATTGGAAGCTGAGCAAGCCATCACGGAAATGCCCTCTTGATGGCATTGTGAAAAGAAGCAGATACTTGGGAAAGCCCATGGAAGTCTAAAACATGTTTAATGGAGGGATTATAGCAAGCAGAAAAAATATTTCAAGTGTGAGTTGCAATGAAATGGACCAGTGCTTCACCACCTGAATCGTTGGAGTATATATGCTAAACTCAATGCACTTGTATACACTTTCTTCAATTCAGCAAGCAGAAAAAGAACACATAGTGAAACCGAAACCCATGCTAAACACTGACGAGCAGATGTCTAACTCCTCTTGTGGGAAGAATGCGAGGAGACCTTGGGAAGAAGGTAGAGTGGGGTATGGCAGAAAGCTGACTTCAATAAATCTTCAGTTCACATTTTGCTGTACACGACATGTTTTATTGTCTGTTGTAAGACCCCATCTGGGATTTAAAGTACATATTTCTTAGTCAGGTATTTGGGGGCATGCTGATGTATTGCGCTGTGTGCAAACATAAGGGTTTTCAATTTTACACAGGTGGTCATCGGCATTCATGTCCTCAACGCAAGGTAGGCATGTTTTCACATCACTAAATTAAGCACTGTTCTGGCTGCAGCTTTCTATACAACCTTCAGCTTTGTTTTAAAAAAAATATTAGTATTTGTTTTTGTATACAGACAAAACAACATTACGTTACAAGCATCAATACAATTCACACTAGCTTCCAGTGCATAAGGAGGAGTCCAGACCTTTTCCCCCCACTTAGTTTCTATGCTCTTGTCAGCCTCTGGAGAGGGCTTCCCAATGACTCTATTTTCCACACGCAGGCGCTCGCAGGACTTCCATGCATCACATATTTTCTCCCACTTCCTATGGTATCCCCTACTCTCATATACCACTTTTTCGGCCAGCGTAACCAGCCCCTATGTTTCTTCAAATCCTTCAGGCCTGGCAGGTCCTTGCTCCCCATCATCTGGAAATATTGCACTTTGCTACAATTAGGCCCAGTGATATCCACAACTTAGAATACTTAGGGACCTCACCCTCTCCCCATATATTCAACACAAACAGTTTAGCCGAGACCTTAATCCTTCTCCAAAAACGCTGTATCTCAGGACATGTCCAAAGGATATGGAAGAAGGAGCCCACTTACACCCTCTCTCTTACATCTCTCAGAGTCATTCTTTCCCATTAGGTGCGGGGTTACTTTAGAATAGTATGATGTATGTAAAATGCTGAGTTGTATGAGTCTAAACCCAGAGCATATTGCTATTTTGTGGGGTGCATCAATGCTTCCTCCCACTTCTCCTCCTCACATTCCCCCACATCTGCCTCACAGTCAACCTTTAGTCTCTGCAAGCTGTCAGGGGAGTTCCTTAGGCTAGGGGGTCAGTCAGTATCCTTGCTTCCAAAGGACAGGAATCTGCTCGTTCATTCCCTTTTTTAATATGACAGGGCATGTTTGACCTGGAGGTATTTGTATGTTTTAGACTCCACCAAATGATATTCTTTCCTGAAAGTCTCTAAGAGGATCATGTCTCCTTCCATGCATAAGTCTGCCAATTTTGTAATATCTCTTAGGTCCTATTTGGAGGATCCTTCTAACTTCCCACCTCCGCTAGTGCATCATTGTCCCCTGGGTGTGAGCTTGTAGATCTTTTGGTAGCCAGTTTCGGTATAGTGCTGCCGGATAGTCCCTGTTGCCATTGCATATCTATCTGCCCTGACTGCTGGTTCTTCTTGAGATGCAAAACCCACTGATGATTGCCGGCTGTTTGACCTAGTAATATTTCTTGATATCTGGTAAAGCCACTGCCCCAGCAAAGACCCCCCTAGTCAATTTGGGTAGTGCAATGCCTGGGGGGCCCCATTCCCTAATAGCAATCTAACTTCAGTCTCCACTTTTTTAAAGAATGCTGCTGTGATGTGGAAGAGGGTATTTTTGAGTGCTTACAGAAACCTAGCCAGGGGCACCATCTTAAACACTGCTGCCCTGCCTAATAGTGAAATATGAAATATGACAAGGGGCCTCTATAACCATAAATTCAAAACGACTTCTTCAGAAAATAGGGAGAAACTCTTACCTACTTTGCTGTTCAACTAATGAACTGGATTACTCATAACCATTCTATTTTGTGGGTCAACAAGCAAATCAAAATGGAATCAATTTGAAAAATGATCAATATTCAATTCAAACATTTCACTGAAAATGGATTTTTACTTCATCATTATTTCATTTTTTCTTTGTTTTTTTATATATATAAATGTCTCGATTAGAGTACATAAATTTATGCTTTACAAATTCATGCATAAAAGAAGTGCAATACCTATATACAGTGCATAAATCAAATCACTTATACATAAACAGTGTGTATAAAAATCAACGGGTCCTACTACATTATACTCGTATATCGGGATATTTTCTACTTGTCCTCGATACAGAATTAATACATGGTCCAGAAAAAGGGAATAAAGGTCAGAGACCGCCTCTATGTATCTTATCAAAGTTTACACCACTGTTTGTTAGCTAAACTGGTCAATTCATAAAGTTCTTGTCAATTTAAATATGGCGATACTCTTGGCCTTGTGGGGTAAGGAAGTGAATGATGGGTGTGCCGACGCGTTTCGACCTTCGTGTGGGGACCAGGAGGATTCAAGGAAGGTCTTCCTCAGGGCTGGGATATTTTCACTTGTAGGACACTACGGGTGAAACACTTTGAAAGAAAAATTAAACTCGTGTTCTAAATGAAATATAACGTGTAACTCTATTTTTTACAACAGCCATATGCTGTACTCATACCTTCTGTCATTTGGAATCTATTTTCAATTGGGCTCTGTAGTAGCTCTCAATTTGGATGCCGGTGTCACTGCGATGTATGCTTCCCTGCTGTAGGCATAAAGAAGGAATGGAGTCATCTGTCTACCCTAAACTCATTAAAATAGGAAATTGGTGTACTTTTATTAGCAGCCATATGCTTTAATCATACCTGCTGTCAATGCGAATCTATTTTCAATTGGACTCTAAGGTAGCTCTCAATCTGGATACCGATGTCTCTGCTAAGTGTGCTTTCTTACTGTGGGCATAAAGAAATGAACCCGATGGATTGGGCAGTTAGTATACTTTACATGCCCTCAGTCATGCATGTTACAGTGTTTGGTGAAATGAAATTTCAGCCAGGGAACTCCCGTGGGTGTGCTGGGCTGACGCTCTCACTGTTCTCACCATTCCTCTGTGGCGTCTTAAAATCTTCTTGTGCGGAATGCTGTTACATTATTCATCGTGCTTTAAAATTTGTGCGTGCTGGTTGTTAAAAGGAAATGAATGCTCTGAATTCATGCTCTTTCAACCATGCAGCTTCGTCGGTCCAACGTATTTGCTCTAATACTCCGTGACCCTCATGCAAGCCCTCCTCGTGAGTTAAAATGGTAAAGAGGATGTTTTCTTTACCTTTGTCTAGCACCTCTTGTCGGTCTATGAATTCCGAAGTGTGCGCTCTGACATTTTGATTCCGGTTTTCGGCGTTCTGGGCTTCTGCGCTCTATTTTCAGTCTCCGGCTTCCGTATTAGTCACGTGTTAGGTGGGGGCCAATTGAATTCTTATTGAGGTTGTCTTCATGTTCTTAACGTCGCACCGCCCTTCCGCTTCTTAATGTCTCACTTGGGGCAGATTCTATGCCTGACTTCCGGGATTTTGATTTTCAGGGTTATCACCTGGAAAGCGGAATTTTTTCTTTTTCGATCAGAACTTTATTGAACTTGCTGGATGGGACAATATGTTATGAAAACATTACTTTGAATGTTGAGTGGTTTAGCTTTAGCTCAATTTTGCGCATCCTTCTTCCTAGTGTGATGTTTTAAGTGAACATTATTACACACAATGCATAATTTCGGAAATCTCATTGAGTCCATTGTCCGTAGTACCCAATTTCAAGATGTACTTTGCTTCAAAATTGTCCAGAACAGTGTCTATCATTCGACCTTTTATATGTTTCAACACTGTCCACTTCATCTCATGTGGTGCATGGTTTTTGTCTATGCAATGTTTTACCATTGGTGCAGTCATTACCTTGCACTTAATGCGTGACTTGTGTTGTGTTAATCGAGTTTTTATTGGCTGAGTGGTTTTGCCTACATATGCTAGTTGGCAAGGGCAAATTACACAGTACACCACATTCGTGGTGTTACAATTCGTAAATTCGTCATGTCTGATACTTTTATTACCATAGTTAAATACACTGCCTTCAATTGTGTTGCTGCATGAATTGCAGCTGCCACACCGGTGGTGGCCTATGACTGGAGGTAGTGATAACATCGACTGCAATGTTGATTGTGGCTTTTTCTTTTTTGTATTAGCTCGCACCAGATGATCCTTGATGCTTTTGTTTTTTTTAAGAGTGAAAATCAGTGGTTCCTTAAAAATTTCCAACCTTTTCACACTTTGCCAGTTTCTTTTCACAATTTTTTTGATTTCATTTGTATAGCCAGAGAAAGTTGTCACACATACTAGGGGCATTTCTTTTGCTTTTTCTCTCGATGTTAACAGGGACTCTCTTGGTGTATACCACGCTCGCTTCATAGCTCTTTTCGTCAACTTTCTGGGATAATTGCGTTCTACCAGCTTTTCCAAGAGGATTTTTGCATTAAAGAAGTAATCTTCCTTCTTTGAACAATTTCTTCTTATTCTTAAGAATTGACTGAATGGAAGATTATCTTTCAGATTTCTTTGATGAAAGCTCGAGAAGTATAGCAGTGTGTTTCTGTCAGTTTCTTTGGTGTATATGGAAGTATAGATTTTTCCTTCATCGTGTTTCACCATTAAATCAAGAAAGTTGATTTCCACGTTGCTTGAGTTGAGAGTGAACTGGATGTTGGGGTTCCTTCGATTTAACCATACACCAAACTGTTCTAATTGTTGGGACGTTCCCCTCCAAAGCATGACAACGTCATCAATATATCGTCGCCATATTTTTATATGGCCTTCAAACGGATTGTTATTGTAGATCCAGCGTTCTTCATAGAGTGCCATGAACATCACAGCCATTTCTGGGGCGAAGGGACACCCCATCGCAGTACCTTTAATCTGCAAATACTGCTTTCCATTGAATTCAAAAAAATTGTATTTGAGGCATATTTTCCCCAGCTCCACCAAGAAAGATGTCGGGACAGCATGTGGTCTTATACGTTTATCCAAAAAGTAATGCATTGCTTCTAGTCCCTCTTCTTGTGGTATGTTCGTATAAAGACTCACGATGTCTAGGGTGACTAGAAGTTCATTCTCATAGTCAAACCTTTGTCCCTCCAAAAATGTTATTGCTTGCATCGTATCTTTTATATAGCTGATAGTCGAGCTTGCCAATGGTTTTAAGAAAGTGTCAATGTATTTGGCTGGTCTCTCAAGGATCGAGTTTACTCCCGAAATTATTGGTCTCCCTGGAGGGTTCACAGCATCTTTATGGATCTTAGGGAGTATATACATCAGTGGCGTCCTTGGATTTTGGTTGAGGAGGAATTTGGATTCATGTTTTGATAACCATCCATTCTCTACTCCTGTTTGAATCAATATTTCAAGTTTGTCTGTAATAATTTTTGAAAAATCCTGATCCGTTTTCCGGTAGTGTTCTTCATTTGCCAGTTGTCGGTGAATTTCAGCTTCATATTTCTCTCTCTCCATCAGAACAATACCTCCGCCTTTATCAGCTGGCTTGATTATAATTTCTTGATTGTTTTTCAGGCCTTCCAATGCTTTTGTTTCTTCTTTACTCATATTCCATCTGATGTATTTATGTTTGTTGTCAAGGAAGTCTAGATCTTTTAATACATTCTTTTCAAACACTTGTAATTCAAATGGTGTACCTCCTGTTTGTGGAAAAAAGAGCAATGGGTCTTTTAGACCAGAGTAACTCCTCTCTGGATTGTAAGGTTTATCTGCAAAAAATGCTTTTAATCGCATCTTCCGGAAAAGTTGGATTATTTCCTGCTTAGTTTCACTTATGTCTGGTATTCTAGATGGTATAAATGATAGTCCTTTAGTGATTACCTGTACTTCTGCAGTGTTTAATTCAAGTTTTGTTAGATTGTAAATTGGGCTTCCATTACTTTTCACCAACGGTATGTGTTCCTGCGAGTTGTTATTTCGCCCTGATACTGAATTGGATTGTGACAGTGGCAATGCCCTCCACTGTCTAACGTCACTCCAACGTTTGTCTAGCAATGCATGTTCTGATCAAGGAAACTCATACATTTAATATATTTCTGGTTACATAATTGCGCAGGTATTTGAACCCCACCCTTGCAATGGGCATTTCGCAGTCTTCTGGCAACCTTGTGATTCTCCGAGTTAGAGTGAGTATATTATATTTCCCCCAATGTATTAGATAGCCAGAATATGTACCAAAGTTTCTAAATGTCTGCAAAACCCTAGAAACTGACAGTTCGGGCTCCTCCATGTAAAGCACCACATCATCAGCATAGAGGCATCATTCCATCTTAATCTTATAATCAGTGGATCCTGTTGGAGCCAGGCGGCGAGGAGCTCCAATGCTAACCTGAAAATCATGGGCGACAGTTGGTAGGGAAATACTGTGCACCCTCCCAGGAGCAAATGATTGAAACTCACCAGACACAGCAGGTTGCTCAGAAACAGGGTGAAATTTATTTATTGGTATCCATGCATGCATCTTTGCTGATCAGCAAGGAAGAAGTCAGGTCTCCTGCCTTAGGGGCTCTCAGCCTGCTTCTTCCCAGAGTGACTGGTTTCTGGGTGTTGTATACATTTTAGTAATGCCATGTCAGCAGAACTAGAATAAGGCACCAAGCCAAATATGGCTAACAGGGATGTGCAAGATCTGCACCATGCCAATTATAAATAGCTAGATATGGGCAGACCATGGAAGGCTGGCTCGGCCCTGTGTAAGCAAATTGCACAACCAGATAAGGAAACTATCATGAAGTCAGGACAAGCACAGTGACCTCTAAGGTGGTTCAGAATAGCTGTTGAAGCTTGTCCAGTCAAGGTCAGATAGGAAGCCCTTTGGAGCTCCGGGCCTCATGTTAGTGTGCTATATCTAAGCATGATATTTTTGTAGTGCATACATATGAATTTATATGGATATATATATTTTTTTTTCACCAACAGTGAGTAGACCTGTCTAGTCCCTGTCCCAAGTGTTGACCTTGTATCGTCTACCTTTACCTTAGCCATCAGTTGTTAGTAGAGCAGCTATATCCATTGCCTGTATTGTGGGCCAAAACCCAGTCTATCTAGGACCACAAACATGTAGATACACTCAAGAGTGTCAAATGCCATTGTGACATCCAGCTACATCACTAGTATTTGCTCCTGTATTTTCCCGGCACATCCCAAGACTCTGTATAATCGTCAGAGATTAAGCTTAGTTACCCTATTTGGCATACAGCCAGATATATCAGGATGGACTAGGGCTGAAATTATTTGTTTCAGCCTGGTCGCCAACACTTTGACGAGTATTTTGGCTTCAGCATTTAACAATGATATGGTCCTATAAGAGGCACACTTGTCTGATGGTTTGCCCTCCTTCGGTATTACTACTATGTTGGCTAATCTCTGATCTAACTGAAGTCTGTCCTGGTCCCAGGCCTCAACAAACATCTTGAGCATATGTGGGGATAGCTCGGCAGCCATGCTTTTATATCATTTGATGGATAACCCATTGGGTGCCACTGCTTTGCCCGATTGTAGATCCCTGATTGTGGCGGCAATCTCATCAGCTCCGATCTCAGCCTCCAAAGCTTGCCTGTCTTCCATCGACAACCAAGGAAGTTGACAGTCCTTAAAGAAATCCTGTATATCCTCTGAGGACTTTGAAACAGTGAATATGTATGTTCTTGAGTAGCAAAACACAAATTCTTACGCAATTTCAATGTTGCCCCTGGCCAATCGTCCTTTCTGTTTTTACCTCCAAGACCCAATTTCTACTGTGATCTCTGCGACGCGTCCAATCCAATAGTTTTCCTGATTTATTTCCCACTTCATATAACCTCTAGAATAGAATAGAAAAGTGGTGCCAGTGCCCTTTTCGGCATGATCTCAATATTCAAGCATAGTCTGTGGGTTGATTCATCGTCTTCCTATGAGCCAAGGAGCTGCGCTATATTTTCCTTTCAAATAAACTTGATTTGTATTTTGTACTTTTAACTAAGCAATAGGAACATTACTGACAGTCATTTTGAAAAAGGCGCAATGTGAACAGAGCAAGCATTTATATATACTGAACTTTATACCTCATGGACACATCTAGAATAACAATATAATCTGCCCTGTGTCAAAGGTAACAATGGCAGTCAGGCCCTCGTCCAGAGATGTGCCTGGGCCACTTAAACTAGATGGCTGTTAGAAAATGCAGTGAAATGATAAGGAGCTGCTCTATACTAAGGATTCCCTCTTCCAGTGCTTAATTTGTAATAAAACAAGTCCCAGGGCGCTTGTCAGGAGGCCACTGCAGCTTGCACCCCACACTGCCCCTGCCATGCTGCCAATGATAGTAACAACACAACTACCAACCACCACACAAGAGCGACAATTCAGACTGTTTCATGCCTCCAAAGCTATACGAATGGCTAGGCAGCAGTTAATAGTCATTTTTAATGTATATTGAATTAATAATTACCTGTAGTTGTGGTTATCTCTAAATTAGCCAGACAGCGCGACCTTGTGGCAGACTGTCACAAGCTCCGGTGTTGACAATTAAGTTCCGGTGACGAGCACCGGAAACCACCGGCTCTAATTAAGCACTGTCCTCTTTCAACATATCCATCTGTGTCTTCTTTTTTCTCCCGTAATTAATGATATTGCCTGCCCCTTGATCAACGTTTTGTAGGCCTCTAACAGTATGATCTATGAGATTACAGTTCCGTCATTTTCTGTCGGTGCCAGTAATGAGCCCTCCATATGTCCCTGCTTTTAACATACTAGAGGTCCAGATTCCAATCCACCCACATCTTTAACCGTCCCCCATATTTCAACCCAAACAGGAGAGTGGTCCAAGATTCCTTTTGCCAGATGTCTGGCCTCAGCAAATCGGCCAATTTGCAAATGCTGCGTCAGTATTTAGTCTATTAAACAAAAACTAAACTATTATGGGCACCCGGGTAAAACGTATTTTGTTTCACTAAGGAGTTGTGCTCGCTATATATCAAGTATTCCAAGTGCATTGAGGCCCCAACCTCCCTGACGTCTCTCTTGGTTTCCCTAATTCTGCATCATTCACCAGATTTAGATATCCACCAAGCACTGGGATGCCTGGGGAAGCTGAAGCAACCAGAAACTAATCTCTGGGAGTGCAGAAGCTTGTAATTTAGGTGGGACATAGACTGAAAAAGATTTAGTGTCATTCCTTCCCTCTGCCTGGTCTGTGTTACATGTCTCCCTAACATTTTGGCACATATTTGTTGAGGAATGAAAGGTGCCGACTTCTTCACTAGGAAACCCTGGAATTGGCATGCGGAAACACCTTGTGACCATACTTGTCAAGTGCCTTACAATTATTTCCTTTCAGGTGGGTCTCCTGTATCATGACTACATCTGGAGAGTGCCGTTTAAGGTATTGCATAAAAATTCCCTTTTTTATTTTACTGCCCAGGCCGTTTACGTTCCAGGACAAGACCATTAATGTGATTACTGTGGCCATTTAGGTCTAGTCCCTCCCTTTCCCGGATAGTGTTTCTTCCCAAACATCTCTGTACTGGGTATGTATATATGTTTCCCATCTTTACAGATTATACCCTACTGGCGACTATATAGAACATAAGCAAAGAAAAAAGCATCCCCAACCCTGCCTACCCTTCCCTTCACTGAACTCTCCCTTCCCTACAGACCTGCACGTTAGGTTCCTAACTACCTGCCCCCCCCCTCAAATTGCAGAGTTAATATTAATAATTTAATGCTAAAATATAATAATAATTTAATCTAATTTATTGTTAAAATATATATAAAAATAGTACATATTTATTGTTACATTCTTTTTTAAATTCAATTCGGGTTATTGAATATTTTATAATTAAATAATCAATATGTACTATTTTTTAAATATTTTTTTAACATTAAATTATTTAAATATATACATATTCTGAACTATTTTAAATAATTTAATTTAACATTATTAACTATGGGATTTTCTTTTAAGTCTGTATCTCCATTCTTTTCTATGGGAGGGTGTTCCAGTACCAGTGGTAGACCATGTGTAGTGCTCGACTTACTATAAAAGTGTAAGGGCCTGATTTAGAGTTAGGATTACTCCATCACAAATGTGATGGATATCCTGCACAACTTGTTACAAGTGCCATAGGTTGTAATGCACTTGCAATAAGGTGGGCGGGATATCCATCACGTTTGTGACAGAGTAACCCCTCTGCCAAACTCTAAATCAGGCCCTAAGTGACTACAGAAGAGCAGTTTGTGAATACCAAAAAACAGTAAACTTACTCAAAAGTGTAAACTTACCCAAATATGTGTTACCTTTGTGAATCAGGCTCTCTCAGTCAACCATCACTTTAGCTTTTCTTGCCCAACGGATAGACTCCAACCATGTACTGGCAAACTTGCCATTGAGTCCGGGCTCCCCACTCTAGTCAACAGAATAATGTAAACTAGGTTATCAAACTTTTCTGAAAAACCCAGTAGCACGAGCAGAGCAGAATCGCCTAAGTTAGTAATATACAAGATGACGCTTTGGATCTCCAGCAAGCCTGTCCAGTGTCTCTAAAAGGATTAAAGCCAGATTTATTATTGCCCAAGATATTATTAGCTTAGGCAAAGTTATGCCACCGACGAACTGTAGCTTTCTCTTATAGTTTTACCAGCAAAGAGAGAAGAAACATCTGAGAAGCCCGCTGAAGCCTTATAAATGTTTAATAGAAAAATATAGCAAGCAGGAAAAATGCTCTAATTGTGAATTTGCAATTTTAATGAACCATCAGTTCATCACCATCTGAGCCGCTGCAGCATACAATGCTACATTCACCTAATGCCTGACTTTATTTTATACAGCAAGCAGCGGATAGAACATGTGGTTTGATATGAAACTTAGGGTGCCTAGCTCTTCTCATGGGAATAATACAAGAAGACCTTGTGACTGGGATATACAATGGGGTACCGTAGAAAGCTGACTTTACTAGATCTGCAGTTTCTACTCGAGAAGCCAGGATAAATGTGCAATGTTCAAGACCGAAATACAAGATGGCAGCACAATCAGAATGCATGTTAATTTGTAATAGTGGAAATGCTTTGGTAGTACTTTAAGCAAATATAAAAAGGAATTTACAGGTTATATCAATAGTTTTTTGTACCTGAACTGTCGAGGGACGTGTTTTTTTAGAAGAGAGGCGGCTCCTTTTTTAGGTCGAGCCTCGAGTAGCGCGCAAGCGCTGCTAGAGGCGAAGACTTTTAGTAAGTGAGTTTCAAAAGCAGTCCAAACGCTCGTGCGTCGTGGCTGGCCTTTTTGGGATGGGTACGCGCGGCAAACATGTGTTTCCAATTATCGTGCCCAGACGTGAGCGCGATAATTGTAAACACATGCCGGCAAAAGGCCATGACGCACGAGCGTCTGGTCAGCTGCCCTCGCTCGCCCTCGCTCCTCTGTGCAATAGGCTTTTTGTTGTGTTAGACAGGTCTTAACACGTAAACCAAAGCTACTGACTTTGCCAATGCTCGTTTTCTATGTATCCTCGCGGTAGTCGCTTCTCTATAGTGCCTCTTACCCTATGGCGGGTTTCTGAAGCCCTTGTACTCGCAGTTCTGTATGATCCTACAACGAATGCAGGTCTGGACGTCCCAGGAAGGAAAGCGGCAGACTGTATTGGATGCGCTCGCTAGGTGTGGGGTCAGGGTTTCAGTAGCGGAGCGCTCGCGGCTAGGTGTGGGGTCAGGGTTTTAGAGCCCTGTGTTAATATTATTTCGCATCCTCAAAAAACACTTACCAACTCCGCCAAACGGTGGCATGTCAAATGAGCTGCAATCAGTCACTCCTGGGTTTTAGTTGACAGAATGTTGCATTCTGGGACTTGTAGTTTTGTTTTAAACATAATTGCGGGCCCAAATCTCAGATATAAGCGCAGTCCTCTGAAAATGAAGTTCCAGCTGACAGTGTCAAGCATGACATGCGGGTCACTCAGCAGCCGTTGCAATGGGTCTAGTTTAAAACGTCATGGTGTCTCGAGAGTAACTCGACACCTACAGTGATCAGATTACCGCACACTTCCAGGCACTCTAAGGATATTTGTACCGGGCGCCGTCCCAAGGGCGGGAAAGCAGAAAGGTGAGCCGGGCCCCCACACATCCCTCGCGAGGCTTCAGAGCGCAGGGTGCGGCGGAAAGGATCGCGTTCCTAAACCTGGCAGCGGATCAATTACCTCGCGCACCGGACGTCGAAAGAGGCGCTTTATTTACCGTGCGCGAGGCCACGTCAGAGGTCATTAAAGAACGATGCCGGAAAGGTGCTCAGCCGGTTGGGGCACCTGCGCTAAGCCCGCACGTTCCTGACATGGCACTAGTTACAGTTCTGACGAGGTGACCCAGGTGTGACGAGTCACGTGTGATACGATCACTAAATCCTGGCACGTGCACTCTGGGACAGGCAGTTTAATTTGCATTCTTTAGGATTACAAATTATGTGGGCCCAGAAACCATGCAACGGGCCTGCTGCTGGCTCAAGAATCAGCGCGTTGCACGTGACGTGGTGTCACGTAGAGGCTTCCCTTTCATTCTTCAAGGGTCGACTTAATAACCACCAGTGAGCAGAGCTGCTGCGTGGGCTTATGTGACGTCACCTGGTAACCCCCTTCGACCAGGCCTTAATTTATCTGGAACAGCACTGCATTCTGGGACTAGCAGGTTGTTTTTAAATCTTTAGGTGTTTTCTCAAACATTACCTGTATACAGGGCTTTAAGTGGTATGAAAAAACTGGGGGGGTCTCATAAAGGGGCGCGGCCAATCTAATTAAGGGCATGGCTTAAAAACAGGTAAGATAAAAATCTGTGCTTAGCATAGTGTGCCTCCCGACTTGTATTTTGGTGTTTCTGTCATTGCATCCAGATATGATACAAGTAACATCATACCTACAACAAGTCAGGACTATTGGCTTTGTCAATGGTTGTTAGTTGCATAAGATAAATAAGCAGCAACTATGGCTTGTATATAATATTGAAAAAGCTTCCGCTTACAGCCCTGTTGACAGCAGGACAATGTTGCTGCTCCTGAGTTTTAAAAGAGAAGGAAATCCAGCGAGAAAATGACTCTTTAAAGGATTTCCCTTCCCCCTACAAAGCTCACCTGGCATGACGTCATGCGTAACTTCTCCACTAGTGAGAAGCAAGCAGTGTGAGCACATGCATATCAATGTGCCTGCTGTCACTGCAGTCCGGAAAAAAACGGACCGCCTGTGCCAGGGCACAAAACAGAGCCCGATAGAGACCCGTTTCGAGGCCTCTTTTAAACAAGCATTGGCATAGCCAATAGGTCTCGCCTTTGGGACCTTATAAGTGTTTAGCCATGCAACAGTTGATGTTGTTGCACCAAGGATATTGTGCTGCATAACTAAATACTTATAAGGTCCCAAAAGCGAGACCTATTGGCTATGCCAATGCTTGTCTTTCGGTACTTCCGGAATGTAACGAGCCCTAAATTAGCAGTTTGTAAGTCCCAAATAAAGAGAACGGTGCATTTGTGAGAATCCTTGATAAACATTGAGGGGGGGGGGAGGGGTCAGTCCCGAGGCACGGCGTGGGGTTGGTAGTTTATTTAAAAGGCATCATCTCCTCTGGGAAGTTACATTTTAACTAAAGTTGGATTATTCCCCATATAGATTATTGGACTTTGGAATTGAAGCAATTTTGTACCGTGTTGGAATGGCCTGTCAGGCAGTCTGGCACTCTGCCAATGTAAGATGGGTCAGCATGAAAGGGCCAGTGTGTGGACTATTTCTTTTTTTTTTGTCAGTCCTGTGGGATGTGACGGGTTCAAAAAACAGTTCCACGCACTGGTCCTTTCAAGCGGGCTCATCTGGCAGTGTCAGAGTGCCGAACTGCCCGACAAGCCAGTCCAACACTGATTATGTACCGTCTCACCCCAGGTTTTCTGTTGTTCAGTAATGGTATCTTTAGTAAATGGGTAAGTGAGCTCTTTCAACAGCCTAAAGAGTTATTTACAGATATTGCTACATTAATCTTTTTATCTGGAGCTTTTTCTAATGTATTAGCATTCATTCTTGGGACATTGAATTGTATGAAATGTGTCCCATTTTTATCTGTGCTTTTATGGCCAGAAAGGCCGAAATAAAGATATTTTGAATTGAATTGAATTGATATTGCTACTTCTCTAGTTCTGATCGATCATTTGTAATATTTAGCTTTAAATATAGCACTTCATACATTTTCTGCATTTCCTCCACTAATGCTTGAGGTTTGTACTGTGGTTACTCCAACCATGCCATTTCTGCCTTCCTCAAATGAGCCTACACGTTCATCAGAAAATCATGAGACAAATAGACGCCCAAAGTTCTTGGATCTATGAGCAACACAGCACCAAAGCTCACAGTCCAGTAAAAAACCTCACAAACCACTTCCAGTCTATTTTTCTTAATCTTTATTTCACCATGCCTTTCTCTAAATCGAATATCATGTCTTCAGATACGTTTTACAATGCGCTCATATCAAACTGGATTTGCAGTTCTCCTCTGTTAAAAGAGTTGTATGAATTATCTCTTTAAAATTGGTGCCTACATTTATTCTCTTTAATGGGAATTCACAATTTCTCTCTTCCAGATTTTCCCTCAACGTATATGTTTTACATTCCCAATTTCCCCTCTTTTTAGAGGTTTTGCACGCTCTCACTTTTAATTGGGTTTCACAATTTCAAATGGGTTTCATCTATATTAACGAGATTCACGTTTTCCTCCTTCAAAGGGGTTTACTAGTTCAGCTTATTGCAGTGTTTTCACAATTTATTATCCTTCAAAGGGGTTCCAAGATTTCCTTCTTTAAAGGGGTTTAAAGAGTTACTTTTTTTCAAAAGGGTGGCACACTTTTACGTTCCAAGCTTGTTTTCAATTTTTTCTCCATAATGTTGGTTTGAATCTGTGATTCTTTAAATTCATTTCCCAATGTATGTTTCTTCAAAGGAGGTTTCACAAATGTAATTTTTCAAAAGGGTTGTCACTGAATTCTCCTATTTAAAACTACATTCACTATGCACCTTTCACTCTGTTTATGTTTCTCTCTTAGAGCAAGACAGATGAATTCACGGCTGAGTTTCTTGCTTCAAAGACAGGATACTGTATCTGAGCAGAATGACTCTGCTTTGGAGGAAACAGAGAGACTCAACAAAGCCACAAGGTGCGAGCGCAATACGGAGATTACCGGTTCCGGTGGAGGCTAAAGTCATGGGCCATTTTATGTGGGTGGGTTGATGGAGATGGACTCGGGATCAGGACAACAATATCACGTGATCGCCCATGTCTGTGGCATCAGTGTGCTAACAACACAGCCTCACACATCATGCCATTCTCTGGCCACAAGTGCAGGATCCGTCTATAGAAATACAAGGCGTCTTGTGTTTCTGGGTCGGATGAGGTGTAAAGCCAATACAACAAATAGGGGTCTGCCTTTAGCTGTCTTAATATAAATTGGACAACCCCCTCACTTTCCAGGGAATGATTGCAGTGCTTTCTTTACAGTAATTAACCCTAGCAAAACTCATTCATGACTGTTATGGGGTTGCATCTCCCGTGATCGTTCTCAAATTAATGTACAACTGTAGCGGGTCTCATACACCCTTACCCCACTGTGCACTTTCTCTATAATAATAAAAATGGTTCCACCTTTTAATCAGAAGCCTTGTGGCTTATCGGTGGTCTTGCTACTTTGCCCAATCCCGTCACTTTGATCCCATCCATGGACTTCCTTCAAGGGCCGACCCACTACTGAGGGTACGTCACAGCACTTTCAGGCATGGATAGGGACTTATACCCAGCCAGTACCTGTTTCACCCACAGAACTCAATGGGTGCCTCTTTCACCCACTAAGATAAGTGGCTGGGGAGGAAGAGTTCATACCACAGGGGAGGTTAGTAGGTGGAAAT
Organism: Calotriton arnoldi; assembly: GCA_963921515.1. Classification (NCBI taxonomy): domain Eukaryota; kingdom Metazoa; phylum Chordata; class Amphibia; order Caudata; family Salamandridae; genus Calotriton; species Calotriton arnoldi. Next base: position 640,177 of record CAWUFW010008812.1, read on the forward strand.
GAACTCCGAGGTGGCATTTTTTTGGCAGAGGATTCATGCCACCCTGTGCGGTATTCATGATATGCTATGGACGGATATCTTTCTTCTTTTTCATGTGCAGACCCTCATTGGAGGAGGTGATGAGCTGGAGCCGGTCTCTTGAAACTCTGCTCTCCTCCAGCTGTAAGTGGTTCTCTTCTTCCTCTCATGTCAGATTCCCATTTTTCACTCTGGACTCTCAGGCTCTCAATTTGTCCTCCACATGCTTCTCCTTTCACAAGGATATGTATAGTGAATGAATGAATGAACGTATCCGGTGCAGCCCTGAGTTCTACATCCTCAGGTTAACTCCTGGTTGAATTAAAAGGTCAAGTGGAATTCAATAAAGATGTGTAAGATATTTTGCTGAAAGTGAGGTAGTTGGGCTCGACACAGTTGGCTACATTTGGCCTATTCCACGACCAGTATCCTTAAAAGTCATAGTATCTGTCCTCTTTAGAGCAGCACTGTGTTTTGTGGCTCTGAGTCCAGTTTTAGATTGAGTATACGAAGGACAGATACTTTATTTTACTGTGAAGCAGCTTTTGGATTACTACACAGAAACATTTTTACATGAGGCAGAGGGTCACGAATGTGGAACTGGTTTTGATAGAGAGTCAGGGGAGTGATTTCAGGGTCAGGGGATGGAGTCCTGGGGCTTAGTTCTAGCTACCAGTCTGTTGTTGTGTTTATAAACACTTGAAGGCAGGTGATCTGATGATTTGGAAAACCGCCGTAGCATGAGCTGGCATATTCACAACAAGACTCGATCTTGCATGAGATGGTATATTCAATGCAATCGTCGATGCAGAGTGAGAGTGGATCCTGAAGACAGGAGTCAAAATATAGTGAACTGGCGTATTCAGGGTCAGATTCAATGTATGTTGAGCTGGCATATCCAAAATAGGAAACAATTTAAAGTAAACTGGCATATTCGATACAGGAGTCAATGTAAAGCGAGCTGCCATATTCAATAACGGAGTCGATGTGAAGTGAACAAGCAAATTCAAGATGGGAGTAGATGCAGAGCGAGCAGGATATCCACGACAAGAGTCGATGTAGACTGCTTGGCATATTTAAGACAGAAGCCTATGTAAAATGAGCAGGCAAATCCATAAAGGTGTCAATGCAGAGTGAGCTGGACTATTTAGGTCGGAATACTGATGCACAGTAAATAGACATATTCAGGATGGGAGTTGGTCCAGATTGAGCTAGCATATTTAGGATGGAAGCTGATGTCCAATGAGCTGGCATATTCAAAAGAGAAATCTATGTATAGTTAATTGTCATATTCTGGACAGGAGTCGATGCAGAGTGAGCTGCCATTTTCAAAACAGGCCCTGAAGTAGGATGAACACCATATTCAATAACGGAGCCTATACACAGCGTGCTGGCATGTTCAAGATGTGCCGCAATGTAGAGTGACCAGGCAAATTCAAGACGGGAGTCGATTTACAGCGACTTGGTACATTTAAGGCGGGAGTCAATGCTCATTCCCAATAGTCTGTGGGAAGCGAGAGGACAGTTGCTCTAGCAGAGAGTCAGGATGCACTGATAGAGACTAATGCATGGGTAGAGGCTTGGACTGGACTGATGAAGGATTGGAATGTACTGGTAGGGAGACAGATTGAGTTGACAGTTTTAGAATGCACTGAGCAAATGCTAAAATGCAGTGATTAGAGATTAGCATCAGAATGATGCACCATTACCGAATTAGAAGACACTAATTAAGGGTAAAATTTGATTGGTGGTGAATTAGAATACATAGTCACGGATATCGAGTTTGTTGGAGTCCAGGTGCTTTTTATCTCACCATAAAAATAAAGATACTCTAGGGTATCTTATTTATCGGGTGCAATAAATAGAATCTATTACGAGTTTCTAGGCAATAGCTTGCAAATTTTTGTGTGTTCAGCACCGAAATCACATGGTTCAGTAAATACCAAAGCCCTTTCCGCTCAGTCAGGCCAGCCGAAATTTAATGAAGAATGAACTATTTAATGCACCCAGTAATGACCGGATGCATTAAATTCCACCCAACTCATACTTCCAACCCCTGCGCACACAGGGGCTTATGAAGGGGTCAGAAAACACTGACCCACTCGTAATCAGGGCTGTTCATAGAGAGTTAGAACTCGCTGATTAAGGTTACAGTGCACAGATAGAAAGTTGTTAAAAGCCTTATCAAACAATACAATCAATAAAAGGTATTAGCTTAGATTCCCCACCTTGCTAAAGGGGCTCAGATTAACAACCCTTTTTTCTTCCTTTAAGACCTTTTCTGGCATAAATTGCTTTCTCAAGATTAAAAACTGCGAGTAGACGAGCCAGCCACACCTGAAACCGTGGAGGTTGTGGATCGAGCCATGCCGAGGCAATTACCAGTCTTAAAATCGCCATTGCAACCGCAAGGAACGGTTCTATATCCTACGCTTTGTCCCTCCTCAGATAATCCAAATAGAATACATTTTGGGGTCAGTAAAACATCTACATTTAATTTACTAAGTAAAAAATATCGAATTTCATTTTTGAGAGTACTAAAAAAGTGCAAGTGACGAACATATGGACTATATTGGCACAAGACGATGCAAAACATGGACAACTTGTCCCACGGCCCGTGCGCCATTGCGCGATTCTCGTGGGCGTATAATATAAAAAGAAAATGAGTCTTATAAAATTGCACTTGTATGTTGGCAGACATTAAAACAGTATGGGAAATACTGAGAGCTTTTGAGAGGTCGGATTCTGATATTACCATCTTCTATTGCCATTTTTGGGAGATTTTATCAAGGTCTTCCTTCATTTCATTATTTAATAGTTTATACTATGTCCCAATACGTATATGGGTCTGTGCCCGTAAAATTTCCACCAACTCTTTTTGTCAAAACCAATAGGTCTGCCCCTTTGCGCTGTAAAAAGTCCCTTATTTGTAGGTATTTAAAAAATTCTGTGCTGTCAATGGCGAACTCTACCTTCAGCTCATCAAACGTAACCAGACCATGGGAAGAAAAAAAACACCCAATTTGTCTATACCGGCCACTACCCAAATTTGTATATAACCATCCCTAAAGATATCGGGTAAAGTCGAATTGTTCTGAATCGGGGTATAATAACTCAGTCTCCCTAGGCCCAGCAGCTTCTGCAATGCTGACCGTGCCTTGAAAGTTCCCAGGAGGCACTTAAACCGTACTTTTTTTTACAATAACTCAGTTCTACTTGCCTCCAAAGACATCCCCACGCTTCTTGTCCTATTAACAGTTCATAAATAGTGAAAGTAGTTTGTGGGGAATCAATTGATGAAGGATCCAGGTTTACAATGATCTGAAAGAGTAGAGTTAGAAACTCTGATACAAGCTTAGCATGATCTGAAATTGTTTGGATTATCTGATCAAATTTAAAATGCACAGATAGAGTTAAAATATTCTCGTTGCGGTCTATAATGCACTGATGGAATTAAAATACTCAGCTCATGGTTTAGAATGCACTGATAGTGTACGAAAACTCTGATCAATGTTTGGAATGCAATGATAGAGTTAAAATGCTGTGATGACGGTCTAGAAAGCAATGACAGAGTTACAATGCTGGGCTCAAGGCTTAACATGTACTGATAGAGTTCGGGTTCCATGTTAGCGCATCAGAGTGAGTGATTGAGTAAGTGAGCGAGGGAGTCAGTTACCTCCTAAAGCACCTTTAGAAATATTACTGTGTCCAGAATTGTTTGGTACGGGCTTACGCCTCATTGTTAAAGCGTGCTACGTTCCATTGCAGTCTCCGTTTATCCTAATTCTTCCTTTGGCTCTCCCTTCTAGCTGGTGTGGCCACTTTCCGCTCTTTCCTACAGAGCGAGTACAGCGATGAGAATCTAGAGTTCTGGTTGGCTTGTGAGAAATACCGCAGCACCTGCATTACCGAGATGGACCACGCCGCTAGGAGAATATTCACAGAATTTATTGGTGTGCAGGCCCCGAAAGAGGTGAGCCAGACGGGGTCTAGACATATAGTCCACTGCTGTATTACTGACCAAAGTTGTGTCCCAGTGTTTGCTAAACAAGATGTGCCCATGAAATTGGAATGGTAAGGAATTTCAGTTGGTTCCCAGAGAATGCTACATGGAGGACAGGAAGTGGCATTCCAAGACCGAAAGTAGCATTTAAGTACTGTATGTAACTTTTAGAGACATGGATTATCCTCCCAAGGCCGTAACAAATACTGAGAGACATGGAACGTTATTCATGGACAAAAAATATTTTTCAGGGAAAAAAAACAGGATTCAGGGACAGGGAGTTGGATTCTGTGATGTAAAATAGCATTCTACAATAAGAAATAGCATTCGGAGAGTGGAAATTAGCATTCAAGGACAGATAGCACCATTCGGCCTAAGAAAGAAAGCCCAGACCAAAAAATGGCATTGAAGAGAAAAAAAAATCGATGTAAATAGACTGGGATTTTGGATAACAATTCGAGAATGTTTAGTAGTAGTAAATGAACTTTATTCGGTATCCAAGTACCAACAAAGTGCACATGTGCAAAAACATTACAAGATACATTTCATAAAACCAATATAAAAGATGTTACAGCACAATTCATTACAAGAAATCAACAGTGTTTTAATATATTGATCAGCAACAAACTGATGTTATGTTTTAAAAATTGGCAGACTTTATTGAATGTTTTATATGTTCCTTTATTTTGGAATATTGTTAAGGTTTTAATTAACTAAACAATAAACTTACTTTTGACTTTTTTTTTTGCATTGAAGAATATAACATAGTATTCAGGGAAAATCCATAGCCTTAAGGAACATGAGACAAAGACAGAATTAAAGGCGGGAAGTAGAAATTGGTAAATAGAAATAATTCTGAGACATGAAACAGTTTTCAGGGTCATAGAGCATGCTTCAGGAGCACGAAATACCATTCAGGGACGGCCACCAAATAGCACAGAAGGGCATGAAATAATATCCAAGGGTATGAAATAGCATGGATTAGCAATAAAAAATATATAAACAATAAACATTTACCCATGGACATGAAACAGATTTGAAGGGCAGATTCTGGGAAAGTGAAAAGACTTTAGGGATGTGAGATAGTATTAAGAGAATGGAAATAGCATTCAGGGACATGTTACAGCATTCATAGCGAGGGAACAGCATTCAGGGACAACTGTAAATAAAATGGCATTTAATATTAGAAAATAGTATTCAGGGACACTGAGGGGCCGATTCCGATTCGGGCTGGAAATCTCTCCGACCGAGCCGGACCCGGAGAGAATTCCGACCGAATCGGACTCTGGCAGTCCGACCGAACGAGTACGATGCGCACGCATGCACCCGGACTCGATTCGGTCGGACTCCCATTGAAGTCAATGGGAGCCGGTCGTACAATGCGTACGCGGGCTCCCATTGACTCAATGGGTGCGAGGCGAACAAGGGCGCCCCCTACAGCGGGTACGCGGCGAAGCGACTCGCGCCGTACACGCACAGGTAGGGGGGACCCATGGGTCCCCCCTGTGTGCGACTCGCACGGCTACGCGTAGAGGGGGGTCCGACGCGGACGGCGCGAGTCGGTCGGACTGCTCGCGGTGCGCATCGTACTTACCCGGCCGGGGAACGTCTCCATTGCGCGGTGCGAGTTGTGTCCGTGCGAGTCGGTCGGAGCGTGTTGAAGCCGCGTTCGAGTCGGTCGGCGATTTCACGGGCGCTTGCATCGTACTCGCTCGGCCGGACCCGCATACGATTCGGTCGGGAAACAGGGCTCCGAATCGGATCCGGTAATGCCGAATCCGATTCGGAGCCCTACCGGCCGAGATCGGAATCGGCCCCTAAGTAGTATTCAGGACAGGGGCATGAACGAGCACTCAGAGACAAAAAATAGCCTTCAGTGACAGAAAACAGCTCAAAGACAAGAAGCAACATTGAGAAAGAATAAATAACAGTCAGAAATTGAACATAGTACCCGGTGACAGACAAAAAACATCAATTGCACAAATTAGCTTTCAAGGAAAGAAATATCGTTTAGGGGTGGATAACATTAATTAAAACTTAAGGGTTAATTTCCAATCCCTGGGCAAAGAACAATGTACCAATTGTGTGAATATTACTCACAGTTTTTCCCTGATAAATTCCTACACATCAATTAGGGGGAAGGGGCCCACAAAAGGCAAAGCATGCCGAACTCGGTGTTTTAAATACCAATTCTGCATGTTATGCCTCATTTTAAAGTTGAAAACTCAGCACCGGAGGTATTTACCATGCGTGGCAAATACCTCACCATAATTCACCAACTTGTAAAGAGGCCATAGCGTTCAGAGACATGAAATAGCTTCAAGGGCCTAGAAATAGCATTTATGGACAGTTTATAGCATTTAATGACTGGGAAAATATGCACAGACATGAAACAGCTTTCGGGCAATGACATTTTATTCATGGATTATGAATAGCATTCAACAATTTCAACTATTATTAAAGGACATTAAATGGAATTCTGAATCTTGAAGTAACATGCAAGAGGAGTAGAAAAGCCATTCTGGGACATTTGGAGGATCCAGGGGAGGGATGTAGCATCTATCATGTAGAGGCAAGGAACTTGCAGACAGGGACTTGAAATAACATTAAGAATCAGGGAACAGTTAGGTCAATTACTAGCAGCCCATATACTTGCAATATGTCATTAGCACAATTATACATTTGTGAGCAATACTGGCAGGTTGGACCGCCTCGTATTTTCTAGAGTATGTGAATTTTGGTGCAGTGAGCACCAAAATCTGCATTTTATTTCCACAAAACTTCTAATTGGGTGGCTTTGTCACTGTTTCTAAATTCCGACTGAGCTGAGCTGGATTAAATCACTTGCTGTAAACATCACACCAATTACCGTTCACTCGTAATAAGGACCTAAGAGCAGGATTACAGGTGGCCTGTAATATTGAGACCCTTGTGCAAATACCTGCATGCAGGGGGTCGTGAACCCCAGCTTTAGCAGCTTCAGCGGGGGTGGGGTCTTTATGGGACTCTTCTGTCTGCAACTGACAGACAAAAGCTGATAAATACTGCAATAAAAGAATACCGCATCAATAGGAGGGTAAGCAGAGCACAGAAGAATGAAAGATGGGGATACAGAAGAGGGAGAGATGGAATGAATAGTGATTGGAAGGAAGGGTGAAAGGAGGTATGGATGAGTGGGTGATTGGTTGGATGGATGGCAGAGTGGGGGTATAGATGGCAGAGTGGATGAACAGTGGATGGATGGAAGGAATAGTGAATGGAAGGAAGGGTGAAAGAATGTATGGATGAGTGTGTGGATGAATAAGCGGTAGATGGTTGAGTGGGTGAAAGGAGGAGTGAATGGATATGTGGATGGACAGGTGGAAGTATGGCAGAGTAAAGGGATGGATGATGAGTGGGTAAAAAGACGAGTGAATGGATGGCAGAGTGGATTGGCAAATGGATAGATGCTTGGATGGCAGAGGGAATGAGTGGGTGGATGGTTGAATGGATGGGTGGGTGGGATGGATGGATGGATGGATGGACAGATGGATGGATGGACGGGCAGACGGCCGGTTGGCCAGGCAGACCGATGGATGGATGGTAGATTGGTTGGATGGATGGTAGAGTGGGGAGATGGATGGTAGAGTGGCGGGATGGATGTCAGAGTGGATGGATGGAAAGAATAAGTAAAGATTGATTGATGGATGAAAGAATTAATGGATGAAAAGGTGAAATAGTGGATATCAGTGAGTGGATGGATGGTTGAAATGATGAATGGACAGATGCTTGGATGGAAGAGATAAGGGAACTCTTCTAGGGATGGTTGGGCTCAGTTGCTTCACTTGCTTGTGCCATCAAAGGTTTAGTTCAAAGTGGGGGGTATTTTAAATTTCTGGCTACTCCCTTGCCTGCATGTGCAGGGATCACGAATACAAGTGGTGCAATGCTTATCACATCCATTATTTCTAGGGGCAATAAAGACTGCACCGATGGTTACATTTTGGCAGGTCAAACCTATCAGAATTTAACAAAGGAAAAGGTCCAGTTTTTCGCAGTAAGCACCAAACTCTTCATCTTATTTCTCAAAAAGTCAGAATAGGTGATAATTATGACAGCCAATAAATTCTGTACACCTCGGAGTCAGATTTTATCAGATGTGATAACTATCATAACCAACACGGGCCCCTTGTAATCATGCATTAAACTACCTTTAGGGACGAATTCTTAGTTGGTTGGAGGAGTAGGTGATATTTATTGCACCTGATAAGACCCAACACTATGCGGTTCGGAATTTATAGGGTGCGATAAATAGCAAATATTCTAACCTTTTGGGGTATAACATGCAGGTTTTGGTGCCTAATGCATCAAAATCTGCATGTTATGGGAAATGTATTGTTTTCTCCTCTTAAATTCTGCTTAAATTTAATGAACTCTGAGGTATTTACAGCACCTGGTAATTACCGCATATGGTAAATACCACCCTACTCGGAATTATGGCCCCTGTACAAACAAGAGGTTTGTGTGGAGGTCGGAAAACACCAACCAACAGGGAATTAGGACCTTAGTCAGTAAATAGCGTTCAGTGGAGAAGAAATAGTATTCAGGAAAAGGACGTGTTATTCGGAGGTATGAAATAGCATTAAGGATCAGGAAACAACACCAAGGAACAGTAAATAGCATTCGGAGACAGGAACTAAATTTAGGAACACAAAATAGAATCAGTGACAGAAAATAATATTTAGGGACAGGGAACAGCTTTCAGTGGCACAAAGTGTTATTCAGAGACAGAAGATGGCAATCAGTGACACCAAGGGGCATTCAGGGAAACACAATAGTATTATGGACAATAAATAACGTCACTGACATGTAATAGTATAGGGAAATAAATAGCATTCAGAGGCATGAATCAGAACTCAGGGAAAATATACTGTGTTCATGAAAAATGTAGTCTCATTGCCACAATATTTCCTTCTCCTTCTCCTTCTCCTTCTGTAGATCAATCTGGATTCTCATACTCGGGACTCAATCCTCGCCAGCTTGAACCAGCCGACACTCTGCAGTTTCGACACAGCCCAGAAACGAGTTTATAGTTTGATGGAAAAGGACTCTTACCCGCGTTTCCTACGATCGGACCTCTACCTCCACTGTATGGAGTAGCAAGCGGTAGAGAACACCACTGCAAGTGGTTTTATCACAAACGCTGCCAGCAGTCTTACGACACGTCACTGTTGTCTTCCCACACACAACACAAGCTGTTCTTACCAAGTACCCCACCAGCTATCTTACCAAGCATGCCACCAGGAATTTTACTGCATACAGCACAAGCAATCTTACCACATATGCCTCCCGTGATCTTACCACATACATCGCCTGTGATCTTACAAAACCTGCCACCAGCAGACTTATCACGTGCATAACCAGTGGTCTTACCAAGCATAACACCGGCTGCTTTGATCAGCATGCTGCCAGTGGTCCTACTGCATATGTTACCATGGATCTTAAGAAACACTCCACTAGCTGAACTAACACACACATTACGGTATAGTACCAGAATATCTGTGGTAGAACAATATAACAGCCAGAATGTCGACTACCAAGATATCACGAAGGTAAGTATATATTGTAGGTATAAACACTACTCTTAATTCCACTTATATGTACCTTGGCAATATATTTATCTTCAAGGTATGTATATGTGGATTAAGGATAGTAAATCTATACTTACCTATACAAATTTATCTTTACTATATTTTGGTAGTCAATATTCTGGTTATGATATTTTTGTACCACAATATTTTTATGCTTTATATTTTTACATGCAACTAGCACACCACCAACGATCTTATCATAAGCACCCCCAGCAGACTAGGTCAGCACATCACCAGCGGTCTTACTACACAATCCATCCATAGTCTAATCAAGCCAACCATCAGTGTTCTTGCTAGGTAAACCAACAGCTGGCTTACTGTTCACAGCACTAAATGTCACATCACACATGTCACCAACACACTTACTAAGCACATCACCATTTGAATTAACACACGCCTCCAGTGGTCTTCCCAAGCACAGTACCTGCAAGCATGCACACCACCAGAAGGTCTTACCACGCACGACCAATGCTCTTACAAAGCAACTCACTAGAGGTCTTACTACACATGTGACCAGCAGACTTATGCATACGCCACAAGCTGTTTGACCAAGTATGACACCATGCGCTGACTACCTAGCTTAGCAAGCACATCACCAGTTTTAGCACACATGGAACCAGTGGTCAGACCACACAAACCACCAGTGGACTTATCAAACAGGCAACCAGAGTTTTTACCAGAAAGACGTTTTGCAGCCTTACACACACTTCCAGTGGTCTTACAAAGCTAATCTTCTTTCAGCCGTAAAAGCACGCCATCAGTGCTTTTACCACAGACACCTCCAGTGGACTTACCAAAAAGTTCACCAGTAGTCTTAACAAGCACTTCAGCAGCAGTTTTAACAAGGGCATTTTTTCAGTCTAGCTAATCACGCCACCAGCACTGTTACCATCCATACCACCACAAGTCTTAGGACACACATTTCTGAGCACATCTCCTATGGGTCTTACTACACACACTACCAGCATACTTACCCAGTGCACCACTAGTGGCCTTACAAAACACACCACCAGCTGCTTATTAAGCATATCGCCAGTAATCTTATCACACACAAAACCAAACGTCTTACCAAGAATGATTTCAATGGTTTTGTGAAGCCTACCACCATCAGTCTGTGGCACACGCTACCAATGGTCACAACAAGCACACCCCACTGTTCTCACCAAACACACATCAACAGTAGTCTTACCAACAACCCCATCAATTGTATGTCAACAAGCAAATCCGAGCACTCCAGATGTTTGAAAAGACAGTCATAAATACAGTAATCCTGAGGTAGTAGCCCACCTGACAGGTTATATGCTGATTTTACTATTTGCCTTTCACTTTGAAAAGTTCTATATTGGATTATTTCTTCTTTGGAATATGAACTGGCAGTGAAAATCACAATTAGCCCTGTGTGAAGATTTTGATTTACACCTCCTGGGCTCGAACTGAGAAATTGGATTAAGGTGCACTACTACCTCGGGATTACTGTATTTATGACTGTTTTTCAAACATCTGGAGTGCTCGGATTTGCTTGTTGACATTACTTTCCCTTCGCCATTGGAGGGTATATTAGGGTTGTTTATGGTAACCGACCCTCTTTTCCTTGGAGCACCACCTATACATTGCACTTGTCGACTTTACTGCCCCTAAATATATTGCTGTGCGCCCGTATTTGTTTCTCTCTTTTACCTGGTTACCATATAATTTTACCCATCAATTGTATGTTGAAGTTGAACACCAGTGGTCTCAGACAGCATGCCTGTCGCAGCCCCCATAAATGCTACCAGCTAATTCTCTTACCACACATGCCACCAATGGCCTTATCACACATACCCATGTATATACACAACCACACCTAACATGCCTGTAAGCCCTCGCAAGGATCAGGCTGGACACGGGATCGGGTTAGACCTGGTTTTATTTTTAAACGGGGTTTGTCGCGATGGGCCAGCTTTATAGTCTTGGGGGACCCAGTCCAAGGTGTGTCCTGTTAATGTTCCACAGGTCTCGTCCGGTCCTGTTCACGTCACAGGTCGCGGTTTTTCTCCCTCCTCAGGCTTCTTCCTGGGATCTCTCGGGCTCGCTCTCTCCAGGCGAAAAACAAAACAAAACAAAAGGAACTGTGAGACTCCCCGCTATGATCGAGACGGGATCAGGGTAGGAGTGAGGGAGCACCAGTGCCACAAACACACTTCCGACGGCGTGAGGGGCTGTGCTAGGGATCGGGTGAAGTGAAGGGGTAGTTGGAGGTGCCCTATTTAAAAGCGGCTGTTCTCCTCCCCATCCACCCAGTCATACGTTCTCGTACCTGTTGGAGCCACACTCCTCCAGGAGTGTGGCGGGGCGCAGAGCCGAACCGTTGGCCTCCTGGCGTCCTGGTGTCGGGTTCTCCCTCCGGTACTGTCAGCAGCGCCAGTCGTTCCCCTCTCCGATGCCTGCCTTCACACTCTCCTTCTTCGGCGTCCTCTTCTCGCTCCAGTTTCCTCGGCTCTCTTCCGGGTTCGTCATCATCCACTCTCCTGGGCGGGCCCGATATGACGGCGGGAGCGGGGGCGGGGCCTTTGATGATGCCCGCCCCGTTAAAGGGACCAGGCCCGTATTGCACCACGTCGTCCTCCGTAATGTCAGGGTCATCGGGGTCCCAGTCATCTGGCTGGAAAGAGAGGAGACGGCCAGATTCAGGGGGGACGGACGACCACCACTCGCCCTTCTGCTCCTCCCGAAGCCCGTCGAAACTGTGACACACCCTCCCCTCAGGATTCTCCCGTTCGGGGAGAGGGAACACCCTGGATAGAAAGTCAGCACCACCATTGTCAGTGCCCCTGCGATGTTTCACCTCAAAGGAGAAGGGTTGTAACGACAGGAACCAACGCAAGATGCGGGGGTTATGTCCCTTGTTCCTGCTCATCCATTGAAGGGGCGCATGGTCAGTGTACAAGATGAAGTGAGTGCCTTCCAGGTAATACCTCAGCTTTTCTATAGCCTACTTTACCGCAAGGCACTCCTTCTCGATGGTTGGGTATTTCTCTTCTCGAGGAAACAAACGCCTGCTTATAAAGAGGATCGGATGGTCGACACCCTCGGGGGAGAGCTGGGATAGTACCGCCCCCAGGCCATTGTCTGAGGCATCTGTATGTAAGAGAAATGGTCTCTCAAAATCGGGTGATGCCAACACCGGGCTTGTTGTGATGGCTTCCTTTAGTCGGGAGAAGGCTCTCAACATCTCTTTTGATGGATTTAGGAGTGCCTTGGCTTTTGTGTCTTTTCGCAAAACATCTGTTAGGGGTGCCGCTATGTCTGAGTATTGTGGGATAAAACGTCGATAATACCCGAGCAACCCTAAGAAGGCTCTCACTTCTTTTTTTGTAGTTGGGAACTGTGTTTCAGTGATGGCCCTCACCTTTTCCCTTTGGGGGGCTATGACTCCATGTCCTAGGACGTACCCCAGGTATTTCACTGATTGGAACCCCACTCGGGACTTCTTGGAATTGATATGCAACCCTGCTTGTTTTAGGGACCGCAGTATGTGGTCTAAGTGGGTTAGGTGGTCCTCCCAGGTCGAGCTAAACACCACTATGTCATCTAGGTAAGCGGACGAATAACCCTGGTGTTCCCTGAGTACCATATTCATCAGACGCTGGAAGGTGGCAGGTGCACCGTGAAGACCGAAGGGGAGAACCGTAAACTCGTATAGGCCGTCTGGTGTTGTGAAAGCTGTTTTCTCCCTGTCGGTTTCTTTCAGGGGCACCTGCCAGTATCCCTTCGTAAGGTCAATGGTGGTAATAAATCTAGCGTTACCCAATTTTTCGATTAATTCGTCTACCCTTGGGATTGGGTAGGCATCGAATTTGGAGACGGAGTTGAGGGCACGGAAGTCCATACAGAATCTGATCGACCCGTCTGGTTTGGGAACCATGACTATGGGAGAGGACCACTCGCTCCTGGAGGGACGAATGACCCCCATTCTCAACATAGCCTTTACTTCCGTGCGTACCGCCTCCCTCCGTGCGGCGGGTATGCGGTATGGCCGCTGTTTAACTATCCGGCCGGGTTGGGCTGTGATAGAATGTTCTGCAAGCGAGGTTTTCCCTGGCTTGTCCGAGAACAAGGAAGCAAAGGGGTTTATGACACTCATTAGGGATTGTTTCTCTTTGGGTGTTAGCTCCTCATTTACGACCAAGTGGGCTAGGGTACCGGGTGAGAAGCCCTCTTCTGTTGGTATGGCTACATGGGCTGAGCTAGGTAGGGGTCCCAACCATTTTTTTAGTAGGTTGATATGATATGTCTGAATCCGAGAGGGCTTTACCTGTACTCGGTAGCTTGTTCTCCCTACCGTCCCCACCACTTTGTACGGCCCCAGCCATTCCGCCTTGAATCTGCTGGAGGAGGAAGGCAGCAACACCAATACCCAATCGTTAACAGCTAGATGTCGCCACCTCTTCCCTTTGTCGTAGAAATGTTTCTGTTGCGCTTGCTTTTTCTCCAAGTGGGAATAAGCAAGATCCCTCAGCTTCCCTATCTTGGACTTAAGGCTCTTGGTGTAGTCCAGAAGATCTCTAGCCTCATCTGCTTCCTCTTTCTCCCAGGCTTCTTTGGTCATCTCCAGGAGCGATCTCGGTTGTCTTCCATAAAGCATCTCAAAGGAAGAGCAACCGAAACTGCTCTGGACCTGGCTTCTGATGACGTACAACGCTAAGGGAAGGAGCCGGTCCCATTCCGCCCCTTCTCCCCCCAACATTTTCTTCAGTATGCGCTTTAGCGTCCCATTATACCTCTCAACGAGGCCGTCAGTCTGGGGGTGATATACCGAGGTCTTTAGGTGTTTCAGATTCAATGTCCTACATACTTCTTTCATTAGTCGTGAGACAAATGGAGTGCCCTGGTCGGTTAGGATCTCCTGGGAAACCCTACCCTCGAGAATAGTTCGATTAGTTTGTCCGAAATGTTCTGTGTAGTGGGGGCTGAGAGAGGAAACGCCTCTGGGTAGCGGGTTGTATAGTCCACTATCACCAGAGCATATTGATGTCCTTTCCGGGTTCTGGGGAGGGGACCTATAAGGTCCATTCCCACTCTTTCAAAGGGTACCCCTAATATGGGTAATGGCTGGAGGGGAACAGGAGGGGGTCGATAAGGGTTTTTCGCTGGCAGGTCTCGCATTCCTGACAATACTTCTTGATGTCCCCATACACCCCGGGCCAATAAAAGTATCTCAGGACATTTTGCGTGACCTTCTCTACCCGATGTGTCCAGCTGTAAGGTGAGAGTGGGAAAAGAACAGGATTTGTTCGCGGAAGGACTTAGGGACCAGTAGCTGGGGTTCTTCCTCTTGGGTGCCCTGACGGTATAGTAACCCCTTCTTAGAGAAGAAATGAGGGTAGGCATAGGGGGGTGTTCCATTGTTATTTTGGGCACTTTGCCAGGCATGCTGGAGGGTGGGGTCATTGATTTGCGTGAACTGGAAGTTCCTATCCAGGAGCCATGGCTCCGTGGTGATCAAGGCGGGTGAGGATTCTTCCTGCTTGTTATCCCTCCTCCCCCCTAGAGTCTGAAAAACGGTGGCCAGGAACATGTCTAGGAACCCCGGATTGTCGGTCCCTATGATGACCTCTTCTGGTAAATCAGGTAGTACCCCCACCCTGATTCTACATGGGAGCCCTCCCTTTGTGGTGATGTCTATCTCAGCAACTGGGTATGCCTTCACGTCCCGTGTACGCATCTAATGTGGACATACTGATCGGGTTGGAGTTGTGAGGGATGTATCAGCGCCCCTTGTATCACGGATTGTCTACACTCCGAATCCAATAGGGCCCTAACCCATTTCCCATTCACTCCTACACTCACGTAAAATGCCGTTCCCATCTCTGCGGTGTATAGGATGGAACGGGGAATATATCCCACTTCCATCGGCTCCTCCGACGTCTTCTTGAGTGGACATGCCCTGGCGATATGGCCCCACTCGCCACAGTCGAAGCACTGGGGCCCTCTATACAACGGAGGACCTGACTTGGTTGGTCGGAGTCTCAGGGGTTCTGCAGGAGGTCTGACATTCCTTTTCTCGGGTTTCCCTGGCGGAGGGCGGGTTCTGTCTGGTTCCCAGGACGGGACACGCGGCTGGGCCCTTGAGAAGGTGGTGGCCATTTCTATCGCTTGTTCGGTAGTCAGCCGTGGATGTTGTCGGAGCCACCTCTGTGTGTTGTATGGTAGGGCCTCTAGGTACTGCTCAAGATATATGTGGTCCATGATATCTTCCTTTGAGTTCTCAAGAGGTCTTAACCATTTGTCTGCAGCCGATTTGAGGCGGAAGAACAGCGTTTTGGGTTCTCCCGGGATGTCCTCTTTCCCTACGAAAGCGCACGCGGAAGGCCTCCGCGTCCATACCCAGGTGGTCCAGAATGATCGTTTTGATCTCGCCATAGGGTGCAGTGCCTGTACTGTTGGCCACCTGGTAGGCAGCCTGGGCTTCGCCCGTCAGTAAGGGGGCCAGAAAGAAGGGCCATTTGTCCGCCGGCCACCCAAAGGCCCTGGCCGCCCTCTCGAAGTTCAGAAGGAATGCATCCGGATCCTCCCCGGCTACATACTTTTGGAGGGTTATGCCTGAGGGTCCTGGTGTATGAGGGCTTCTTGTTTCTCTGAGCCGGCCAGCTGTTTGTTCCGTGGCTAGTCTCTGCAGCTCCTCCTGCTGTGCGGCTATACTGTCCCTGAAGACATCCCTGTCGGCTTGAGCCGTGCTCATATGCCGCTCCACGGCCCATCCCAGCTTCTCCTGTCCCGCTATCAGATGTTGGATGATGGCGTCCATTATGCCTTTCTCAATGGACAGGTTGCCCGCCTTCTCCACCACTTGTAAGCCCTCGCAAGGATCAGGCTGGACACGGGATCGGGTTAGACCTGGTTTTATTTTTAAACGGGGTTTGTCGCGATGGGCCAGCTTTATAGTCTTGGGGGACCCAGTCCAAGGTGTGTCCTGTTAATGTTCCACAGGTCTCGTCCGGTCCTGTTCACGTCACAGGTCGCGGTTTTTCTCCCTCCTCAGGCTTCTTCCTGGGATCCCTCGGGCTCGCTCTCACCAGGCGAAAAACAAAACAAAACAAAAGGAACTGTGAGACTCCCCGCTATGATCGAGACGGGATCAGGGTAGGAGTGAGGGAGCACCAGTGCCACAAACACACTTCCGACGGCGTGAGGGGCTGTGCTAGGGATCGGGTGAAGTGAAGGGGTAGTTGGAGGTGCCCTATTTAAAAGCGGCTGTTCTCCTCCCCATCCACCCAGTCATACGTTCTCGTACCTGTTGGAGCCACACTCCTCCAGGAGTGTGGCGGGGCGCAGAGCCGAACCGTTGGCCTCCTGGCATCCTGGTGTCGGGTTCTCCCTCCGGTACTGTCAGCAGCGCCAGTCGTTCCCCTCTCCGATGCCTGCCTTCACACTCTCCTTCTTCGGCGTCCTCTTCTCGCTCCGGTTTCCTCGGCTCTCTTCCGGGTTCGTCATCATCCACTCTCCTGGGCGGGCCCGATATGACGGCGGGAGCGGGGGCGGGGCCTTTGATGATGCCCTCCCCGTTAAAGGGACCAGGCCTGTATTGCACCACGTCGTCCTCCGTAATGTCAGGGTCGTCAGGGTCCCAGTCATCTGGCTGGAAAGAGAGGAGACGGCCAGATTCATGGGGGACGGACCACCACTCGCCCTTCTGCTCCTCCCGAAGCCCGTCGAAGCTGTGACAATGCCACATCTGTCTTTTGAGGAATATCAGCAGAGCTATTACCACAGTCGCCACCAGTGGTCCTCCCAAGCGCGCTCTCCGTAGTATTCGTAAGCATGCCTACAGTGGTCTTACATATCTCACCCTTTGAGCTCAGCTCAGGGGCTCTGGGGAGAACATGAAGCTGATCTCACCAAGCACTCCCACATGAGACTGATCATGAGACGAATCGCAGCCAGATAGCATTGTTTCAGGGGTCTTGCAGAACACAAGAAGATCATTCTCAACAAATGTGTGTGGTTTCAGGAACTTAAAGAGGAAAAAGGGACAGACCTCTGTGACTGAGCAGAGGTTCTACGTCATAGAGCACTTCTGAGACAAATCTCTCCAAATGAGCACTGCTTCAATTCCTTAAAGATCACCTGAGACGGAGCTCACCAACTGAGCACAGCACAAAAGAACGAGGTCTCACCAGTAACAACGCCTCCAGGGCCATAGTTAGCGCATTATACATATCTTAGTGAGCGTGGAGCCATCTGATTGAGACTGTTGCAATGTTGGGCAGAATATACACAGAACACCCTTTTCATAGGTTTTCTGCTTGCTTTGGCGTGCACCCTGCGTGATAATCACTGGCTGATCCCCAACTCAGCCAGAGATAGGAGTTTACAGATGGTGAAATGATGTGTATCATAGTAAAGTGTAAGGTGGGTGGAAGATCCTCTGAAACTCCGAACGGGGGTTTGGAGTCGCACCGAGCGGTACAGCTAAAAATTCAACGCAGTAGTGACACTCGGTGTCCAGCCACGGTAAGGTGCAGTCTGAAGTCCTGGATGGAGTAGATATTGAAATGACTGCAACACCCTGAGGTCAGTCACAATATGGTATTAACACTGATCCTGGATAAAGCAAACACAGGTATAGCAGTGACTCCTAGTGGCCAGTGACAGTAAGGCACCGACCGTGGTCCTAGAAAGAAGAGACACCAGTGCAGCAGTGACACCCAGTGGCCAGTTATAGCTTGTTATTGGCAGTAGTACTGAAGGAGATAGAGACAACCGTGCCACAGTGACACCCACTGTCCATTTAGATTATGGCATTGTCAAAAATCATGGAAGAGCACGCACACACACAAACTCACACATGAACACACGCACATGTGTGAACACACAAACAACAACGCCACTTGGTTGCCAATCACAGTGTGACACTAAAATAAGTTTTGGCAAATAGGATGGGGTTTAGTTTACAGTTATTTTCTGGCCTTAGGTGGGAGATGTTGTTCACAGCCTTCAGGGCAGAGACAAAGGCACAGCTACTGTCATCAAAACAGCAAGATGCACAGTTCCACCATTACCAGTAGCGGCATGGCCTGTCTCATCCGCCTCATAGTATACTGCCTTGGTTAGAAATCTCACCTCTATCAGCAGCCAACCTACAGTACATAAAAGAATGGCAACACGCTATTACATTTGCAAGAACACTTGCATGGATGAAAACACGCGTCACCAAAAAATGAAACTTACATCCGTCGCTCTCCAACTCTTGAGAGGTACTCAATGAACAGTGGCCTGGGAGCGCTCTGGGAGAGTCAAACTCCTTTTCAAGTGATCTTGGATGAGGTACATTGGAAGTCCCGCCAGGAGGTTCCCATCAGGGGGGTCCTCAGTTCACACTAACTCACTCACTCTGGGACCCACGTTGTACCTCGGACTCAGCATGTCTATAAAAGTTATTTTGATAACATTTTTACTACTAATAAAGATTTTTAGTTTTTCTACTTCTGTCTAAAGTGCAGTGTTCTTGACACAGACACACAACGGTCTTTCAACTTAAAGGAATACACCTAGTCTTCTTTGTGATTCCAGGTTTAACTTGAGGTTGACAAAATGAGCCAATTTCACATTCCATAATGGGGAACAACCACGAAAGGTCCCTCAAATTGTTAAACTGACATACATACTCCAGATAAAATAAGTTACCCATCTGTTGTGCTAACCTCTACAGCCCAGGGAGCCTTGAATTATGGTATAAAGAGCTGCACAAGCGCCTCAAGGTGATTACACTGGCAGGCTCTCATTCACCCCATGAAGTGCATGAGGCTTCCCTCTATGCCACACTCACGAGGCCTCTGGCATTTACTGGCCAGGAGGGTCATCTCAGTGGGACTAGAGCTGTGTGGCTGAAGGGTGGGACTTTGAGAATCTGGTGTGTGTGGGGGGGGGGTACAGATACCACTGTGAATGAGTTGCACCTTTCACTCATGTCAACATCTGAGAGCACCAAAGATGTAGAATTTCTTCATTAAAAAGGAGGATTGTGTTTGCCCAATTCTTCACGTTGGGATGAAGAACATTGCAGAAGACTGGAATGAACAAGCCAATAGGTTGGCTGTAGTGTGCCACCATATGTAAACACCGGCGTTCACAAATAACTGTTTAAACATTTTGCATGCACAAAAGCTGTTTATCACTTTCAAGCCTGGCCTACAGGCTTTGACAGAGCGGGGGAAAAGGTAGAAAAAAATATTGCGTTCCTTTTAGAATCCATACAGGAGATAAAGAATTGAGTGTGCATTCAGGTGTAAAATTGTCCTTCATGGATTCCAATGGAAGCACATGCTGGAAGGTGGAATGTTACACCACATAGACAACAAGATGAAGTAAGATAGTAACTCTCCTCTGGATGGAGCCAAAGCCCACTGGATCTTCTTTTTAGAGAACTGATAATAATACTGCGCTGTCAAGCAAGACCGAGATATAAAAATGTTTGGAGCGAAAAATATGAAGTTGACCTACTGCTGACTGTTAGAATGCATTGCACATATGTGGCAGCGTGCACTTCTTACCATACATCTACCTTTTACTGTTACTGCAAGATCTCACAATCTAGCTTGCTATCCAGTGGCAGTCTGTAAACTCGTGCTCAGATAACTGTGCTTTTCTGAGGCCAGGACTCAGCCCATCTTTATGTCACCCTACCACTCTAGGGCCACTTCCTTCACATGTGCAGTGATGCAGGGCTCTTCCCTAAGCCCCACTCCTTCAATGCTTATGTGGCATCACTTGGCTCCCCGGGCTGGGCTTTTGGCCTTCTGATTGTGCTGTACGCATACAATACTCAAATAATTATATGACTGTCCAATAATTCTGATGCATCGCAAAAAAAAAACGATTTAATACCTGCATGTCTGCAGTTGCCAACTGGATGCATTAAAAGTACCTGAAACTGAATGACGATAAAATGGAAGTCCTCTTATTTGGCAAGCCTTCTACGCCGTTGTCCCCCCCTGGTGGCCTTCTGATTAAGGGGCTAGTGCCGTCTTAACGCATGGGCACGCTGGGCAGTTGCCAGGAGGCCCCACGAGCATAGGGGTCCCATGCAGACCAGAATTTAACACAAATTTACAGTTAAACATTCTTATTCCTGTGAGCGGTTGTGTAGGCAGGGCCCAGTGCACTGCTTTGTCCGGGTGCCTATAATGCTGTTAAGACAGCCTTGTAAGAGGATACCCCTATTAGTGCCAATATCAGCAACACTCCCCATCCCACATACAGCAATATTATTTGGAAATAAACCACACAACACCTTGTTTGTGGAGAAAATTGCTGCAGGTTTATTTGCATAACAAATATGCCAACATAGTGGGTTATCTTACAAGCGATCCAAGGGCAGGCAACCCCTCCGCCGCCTGATGAGCCAAATTACACAGTGGCCGTCGCCAATCAGTGCTTACCAATTTTGGGGGCGGGGCTAACCCCTCCCACCGGTGGACCGCCAGTCCACCCCCTTACTCACGCCCCTGAAGGGGCGGAGCGTTTCAGGCAACCCCCGGTTGCTCAGGCCCACAATCGCCCGTAGGACTAATGGGGCGCCGTCGCTCATCCAGGGTCCAACCGAGGACCTCCCTGGGGATATTTGTCATTTGCACCCTTTGTGCTCCTGAAGAGGGTACCCCGTAGTACCTTTCCGCCTCTGGATCGCCCTGTAACTCCGCCTGCAACACAAAATAACAAGTTAGAACACTTCTCCCACCCCACCCTTGCACTTACGCCGGGTAAGCGGTAGGGAGGGAAACAGCGTCAAGGGCAGCGGCAAAGAGGCCGCCAGGTGGGTGGGGAGAGGCCCTTATACCTCATCCCCGCCCACCCCCTACCGGAAGTGACGCTGCGCACGGACTTCTAGGGGGGGCGGGGGGGTCCCACACGCTAGACTGTCTTGTGTGCCCTCATGTGGCACTAAGGCGGCCGCCCTCTTATGAGGGTCCCCTTCGTGGACCACGGGCAGCCAACATAGTGCCAATATCAGCAACACTCCCCATCCCACATGCAGCAATATTATTTGGAAATAAACCACACAACACCTTGTTTGTGGAGAAAATTGCTGCAGGTTTATTTGCATAACAAATATGCCAACATAGTGGGTTATCTTACAAGCGATCCAAGGGCAGGCAACCCCTCCGCCGCCTGATGAGCCAAATTACACAGTGGCCGTCGCCAATCAGTGCTTACCAATTTTGGGGCGGGGCTAACCCCTCCCACCGGTGGACCGCCAGTCCACCCCCTTACTCACGCCCCTGAAGGGGCGGAGCGTTTCAGGCAACCCCCGGTTGCTCAGGCCCACAATCGCCCGTAGGACTAATGGGGCGCCGTCGCTCATCCAGGGTCCAACCGAGGACCTCCCTGGGGATATTTGGCATTTGCACCCTTTGTGCTCCTGAAGAGGGTACCCCGTAGTACCTTTCCGCCTCTGGATCGCCCTGTAACTCCGCCTGCAACACAAAATAACAAGTTAGAACACTTCTCCCACCCCACCCTTGCACTTACGCCGGGTAAGCGGTAGGGGAGGAAACAGCGTCAAGGGCAGCGGCAAAGAGGCCGCCAGGTGGGTGGGGAGAGGCCCTTATACCTCATCCCCGCCCACCCCTATCGGAATCGACGCTGCGCACGGACTTCTAGGGGTGCGGGGGGTCCCACACGCTAGACTGTCTTGTGTGCCCTCATGTGGCACTAAGGCGGCCGCCCTCTTATGAGGGTCCCCTTCGTGGACCACGGGCAGCCAACATAGTGCCAATATCAGCAACACTCCCCATCCCACATGCAGCAATATTATTTGGAAATAAACCACACAACACCTTGTTTGTGGAGAAAATTGCTGCAGGTTTATTTGCATAACAAATATGCCAACATAGTGGGTTATCTTACAAGCGATCCAAGGGCAGGCAACCCCTCCGCCGCCTGATGAGCCAAATTACACAGTGGCCGTCGCCAATCAGTGCTTACCAATTTTGGGGCGGGGCTAACCCCTCCCACCGGTGGACCGCCAGTCCACCCCTTACTCACGCCCCTGAAGGGGCGGAGCGTTTCAGGCAACCCCGGTTGCTCAGGCCCACAATCGCCCGTAGGACTAATGGGGCGCCGTCGCTCATCCAGGGTCCAACCGAGGACCTCCCTGGGGATATTTGGCATTTGCACCCTTTGTGCTCCTGAAGAGGGTACCCCGTAGTACCTTTCCGCCTCTGGATCGCCCTGTAACTCCGCCTGCAACACAAAATAACAAGTTAGAACACTTCTCCCACCCCACCCTTGCACTTACGCCGGGTAAGCGGTAGGGAGGGAAACAGCGTCAAGGGCAGCGGCAAAGAGGCCGCCAGGTGGGTGGGGAGAGGCCCTTATACCTCATCCCCGCCCACCCCCTATCGGAATCGACGCTGCGCACGGACTTCTAGGGGGTGCGGGGGGGTCCCACACGCTAGACTGTCTTGTGTGCCCTCATGTGGCACTAAGGCGGCCGCCCTCTTATGAGGGTCCCCTTCGTGGACCACGGGCAGCCAACATAGTGCCAATATCAGCAACACTCCCCATCCCACATGCAGCAATATTATTTGGAAATAAACCACACAACACCTTGTTTGTGGAGAAAATTGCTGCAGGTTTATTTGCATAACAAATATGCCAACATAGTGGGTTATCTTACAAGCGATCCAAGGGCAGGCAACCCCTCCGCCGCCTGATGAGCCAAATTACACAGTGGCCGTCGCCAATCAGTGCTTACCAATTTTGGGGCGGGGCTAACCCCTCCCACCGGTGGACCGCCAGTCCACCCCGCCTCACGCCCCTGAAGGGGCGGAGCGTTTCAGGCAACCCCGGTTGCTCAGGCCCACAATCGCCCGTAGGACTAATGGGGCGCCGTCGCTCATCCAGGGTCCAACCGAGGACCTCCCTGGGGATATTTGGCATTTGCACCCTTTGTGCTCCTGAAGAGGTACCCCGTAGTACCTTTCCGCCTCTGGATCGCCCTGTAACTCCGCCTGCAACACAAAATAACAAGTTAGAACACTTCTCCCACCCCACCCTTGCACTTACGCCGGGTAAGCGGTAGGGGAGGAAACAGCGTCAAGGGCAGCGGCAAAGAGGCCGCCAGGTGGGTGAGGAGAGGCCCTTATACCTCATCCCCGCCCACCCCCTACCTGAAGTGACGCTGCGCACGGACTTCTAGGGGGGGCGGGGGGGTCCCACACGCTAGACTGTCTTGTGTGCCCTCATGTGGCACTAAGGCGGCCGCCCTCTTATGAGGTCCCCTTCGTGGACCACGGGCAGCCAACATAGTGCCAATATCAGCAACACTCCCCATCCCACATGCAGCAATATTATTTGGAAATAAACCACACAACACCTTGTTTGTGGAGAAAATTGCTGCAGGTTTATTTGCATAACAAATATGCCAACATGGTGGGTTATCTTACGGGCGATCCAAGGGCAGGCAACCCCTCCGCTGCCTGCCCGCCTGATGAGCCAAATTACACCGTGGCCGTCGCCAATCGGTGCTTACCAATTTTGGGGGCGGGGCTAACCCCTCCCACCGGTGGACCGCCAGTCCACCCCCTTACTCACGCCCCAAGGGGCGGAGCGTTCCAGGCAACCCCGGTTGCTCAGGCCCACAACCGCCCGTAGGACTAATGGGCGCCGTCGCTCATCCAGGGTCCAACCGAGGACCTCCCTGGGGATATTTGGCATTTGCACCCTTTGTGCTCCTGAAGAGGGTACCCCGTAGTACCTTTCCGCCTCTGGATCGCCCTGTAACTCCGCCACAGCTCTGGGTGTGGCCACCGTCACAACCAGGGCCCCCCACCAAGGTAGGCATTCTTACCTACATCCTGATGATTCCAGGGCCTATCCCAGGTCCCCCAAAAGAAGTCCAAGCCCATACTGGACCGGAAGGCAGACATGCCCCTTCTGGACAGGGGCCCCCATCCTTTTTAAAACTCCCTGTGGACATTAGCATGCAGCCGGCCATGCCTGATAAAACCAAACCCCTCTGTTCAGGGCCTCTGCACATGGCACTATTAACTCTCCTGCGTGAGGTTTCCACTGCAACACCTGGCCGGGCCCCTCCCATACTACATTGTGGTATCTCTGACCATCAAACTCACGTGCCCACCAATGGTTGCATAACTCACACCAGGAGGAATTCAATTCTGGCAGCAGTACCCTCCTACCCTGGAAAGTCAATTCATTGCCTCCCAGGTGTCAGACCACAGTGATGGGAGGGGAGACCCCCCCCCCCCCCGGCCCGTGCCGCTGCTTCTATAGAAGCTGTTCCATTGCCTGCCATGGCCCCCCAAACAAATTAACTCAGTGGTGGAAAACCCATGCCTCCATTTCTTAAATTCAGCGCATCTCGCCACTCAAGACGCACGGAAGGCCCTCCACTCAGACCAGAAAGTTGGGAGGGGAGACACCCCCCTTAGTCTGTGCTGCAGTTTCTTAGCAAGCTGTTCCCGTGCATGCCTTGGAACCCCAACCAAATTATCTCAGTGGCGGGAAACCCATGCCTCCATTTCCTGCTTTCCGCCCATCGTGCCACTCTCAGAACGCATGAATGGCCAATCACCCATACCTTTGACCCTGGAAAATTAAAGAAATGCCAGGAAGCCAAACCCATTAATGGAGCACTGCACACCATTCGATATAACTACTCAAGCTGGCACTTAATTCGGCACCATAACACAGCACCACACCAAGCATCTGGTGCATCACAGGGGTGCCTTCGGTAAACCCAAAATATGCCTGTAAGTGATCTCTTAACCTGTCTTCCGGCCCCTCCCCAGGGTGGCTTACAGCCGGCTGTACCCTTAAACGCCTTGGTATTCACTTCGCCCCATGCAAGCATGTCCTGCCGAGTCTGAAACTCTAAGGGGGACCTAGTATCCGGGGCACTCGCCTCACCCAGCCCTTCAGTGCCGCCCTGAAAAGGAGAGACATAGTAGGATCGTCCTGGCCCCCCCATTTAGCATAATGACAACTGCCAACAGGTGCTGTGCCGCCACGCTGGTGTCCCTACCCCAGCGAGTGTAACCCATGGCCAGGTTTGCTAAAGGTATACCAGAGCGCCCAAAATTAATATGATACTGAGTATTTGAATGAACTATGCACAGGTAATTGAAACTCACCCATGCAGTTGCTGTGAAACATTTTGGACTAGTCCATCAAATTCAGCCAGCCACCCCCCTAGGTGGAGATTTGCACTCCCAAACTCCTGCTAGTGTAACCACGGTCACGCCTCCTGTTCAGTTGAATTTAGTGATTCATGGCGCTGACAACCACGGGGCCTAATACTGAGCTGTGTATATGCGCCCAGGATGACATTAAACAATAGGTTGGTGTGGATGGGTGTCAACATTGCCTGGCTGAAGTGCAATACCTTTGACAAGCAACTCCTGACAAGATGTGCCAAAGCAGGTAGAAGTAAGAATTATCAAGCCCGCCTTACTTCCTCTCACCCAGTTATCCGTGTATAGCGCTTGTGGAGCATGTCCATCGAATTAAGCCAGTCACCACCCTAGTTGACGTCTTGCCCTCCCAAACTTCTGCTAGTATACCAGGGAGCAGACAAGACAGTGGGAACAGGAGGGGAACGATATGTATAAATACCTGCCCTTTCTTGAATACTGGGAATGCCAAATGTTCTTTAATACTTTGTAGCCCATTTGTGCTTTAACCCAGAGTTTCCCCAATTTTTGAACCGTAGCATACTTGTTGGATGACAACTTCCACAACCTGCCGGGCTGCCAAGGCTATAGGGCAGGAGAAAATACCGCCAAGTATCTCGCTGTCTACACTGCTGAGTGAGCCCGGTACCTTCACAAAATTCCTTTACAATTTCCGTTTCCGACTGTAAATGGGAATACGTTCACCCCATGGTATCTTGGCGCTGCATAACATGTTTATTGTTACTCAACTCAAAGGTACTCGTTTTATCGACCTCAGAAGGATGAAATGCTAAGTGGACCTGCCAGGGTCTGAACCTGTGACCAAGAGGTCGAACACAAGCCCCTTTAATTTCTGCCGCTCCACAGGCCTGTGAAATTGTATCCCAGGGCCGACTTCTGGCACCTGAACCCTTACTTGGACATGCCCGAGCTAAAAAACCCACATCTAGAAGGCCTGTCAACCGGCTGACCACCTCCAACACCAGACTGTCACGCAGCCACTCCGTAACCAGGAACTAAACCCGGTATAGATGTATTGGAAGACCCATCTCTTGGCGCATGCCTGCCACATATTTCACTGCGTATCCTAGTCTGTCAAAACCAGGGCGCAGGGTAGCCGTCAGAGCTAAGCCCACAAAGAAATCGCCTGCCCCTGCGTGCCGACCAATCATCCCTTACTCGCCCCGCCACCGAGACTTACATGTTACATGTTGGTTTTAGGCACTAGCCCCACCCTGCTTGCACTGGACGTGGCCCAAATTCCAGTCACCGAATAATAGACAATGGCATGACCGCACTGGGCCCCTCCTAATAAGACCTTCTATATTATAACCCTAAATTAAACTTGCGGGAAGCTTTAATACCCGTGCCAGGGTGCGTCTAGGGGGTTGCTGTGTCCCTGCTGACAAGTTTTGAACCCTATGAACCATCCCTGAAATGATCCCCGCTGAAGGAATTTGCGCGGGATGTCCTGGTCGACCAAAGGGTGGGGACTGGCCTGAGTCTCCCTGCCCAGAACTTACCACAGACACCATAACACCCAAAGTTATTGCTCACCGACCTGAGCGCAGGAAGACGCACTGGCCAGTCCTTAGACCAACGGACCTCTAACCCCAAACAAGGTGACCTACCAAAAACAACTGAAATTGCCATTATGGTCACCCCGCATTCACCAAACAGGACTGCTGGGAGCACAGGCCACCAACTTCGCCGACCACCGGCGACAGGACAGAGCCGTGCTCATGCCCAAACCGAGCGACCCAAGCTACCAACCACACGTGGCACAGTTCCCTTGCCAGGTTACTCCAACCTTTTTACACACCTACTGCAGGAGCCTGGGAATTAGTTCTTGTGATCTGCATTGTATAAATTAGTGAAAGATGCACGTTTGAACTGGTAGCTGATAATGTTAATTAAGCCTGCAAATACTCCGCTCAGAGCAACCCGCTAGACAATGGCTTCCATTGAAAAGGCGGTGCCAACAGACCTCCAAGCACCTAAGGCGGTACATCTTAGTACAGCTCTAGTCTAACAGATGCCCCTTGCATCAGATATCAACCATACCACACCTGGCTGAAAGCTGCTCAGTGCTTCTGATGCATCAGCGCTCCCTGACCCCCAGCCAGCTCACCCTGATAAAATCAGCTCGTGACTGGGACATAACAGTGCGATGAAAGCACAAGACACACTTGCCCGACGTTAGCTCTTCAACCAGGCTCCACCTCAAAAGCCCTTCACAAGCCATGTGGCCTAAAACATTCGCCCTGTGGGGCGGTTGCAAATGGACTGCAAACAACTCCTAGGCCTTCTCTATCAATGTTTTAAGTGGAGTTTTCTGGTTGGCTAAGGTCTGCACCTGAGCCTGGCCGAACCCACCACTAGTCAGGAGAAGGGAGTACACGCTTAAGCTAACGCCTGCTCACCCCCTAGGTAGCTAGGCAGAGCCTTAGGGCTATCTCAGAGGCAGTGTAAATTTAATGTGCCAACCGCACACCCACAGTAGCAACTAGGCACACCACAGAGGAGACTCCATACAAGGTTATTTAAATTTTCCTTCGTATCCTCCATAAAAGAAAAACTTAGTTCCCACTGCCTATATTACACTGTGCTACCAAACCTCGTCATGACTTCACAGGGATCACATCAATCACTAGGTCAATTGGGTCACTGTCCTACAGATCAGTTAGCACAACCCAGTAGTTACTGGTAGGAACTGTACTTAACATAACCCATTATGCCTCAAATCAATCAGCAGTGTACCCCCAGCACTTGTAGATGGGCGCATATCAAAAGTACCTCATGTCCAACTTAGGCATCACAGATCACCATAGCGTTGCATACAATTGGCTTCACACAGGGACTAGGGTGCAGCTTCTACACCCTCCTGTTGGCCAATCTCTGGTAATCCCTTCACAACGTGGAGCACAGAAGCCTCTGGGCCAGCCGCAAGCAACTCTGCCTACGGACGCTTCAAGGCAAGGAAGGGGGGGGGGATCTGGACCAATATCAACTAGTGTGTTTTACCTAGCGCTTCAGGAAGCATTCCGCCATCTCGGCGCTGTATCTGGCGGCTGCTACCATATGCATGTGTTTCCTGGCCCTCCCGCGAGGGAGGACAGTTAGCCCCTGTGGTTGACACAGCCTGGGCCAACACAACCTGTGCGTGTGCGCACCTTCCCCCCCCCCCCGGGGGATAACCTGGCACTGTCTCACAGGTGTCTATTGGTACCCCCATTTGACGGGAGGATGAAAGGCTGAGTGGACAGCCCCCTCTCTGATGGGATGGCCTTAATAATAGCTGCCCCTATGAGGTTCCCCTATGCCCAATCTTTCTCACAGGATGACTAGTGTGCGTGTTACTTTGCAATGCTCTGCCCACACTCTTACCAGGCTGCTTAATTGTTAACAGTTTGAGTTGCTAATAACATGGATGCTTGACTTCTAATCGTCAAAGAATCCCCCTCGCACCACACACCTTATTATGAGTCTACTTGGCTTAGTGTGCCACCAACCGGTAATTTTGTGGCTTCTGTCATTACCTAGTGTACTCCCTTGTAACCCACTAAGCGGCACATTAGTGACAAAACGCTTCCAATATTTGTGTGTGATTTTACTCATGGCAGCATTACGTTTGGGCGAGTCACATGGGATGCAAGTTCAATACTCATGGCGAGGACCATGGGACCATCTTAAAACTTTAAACTCATGCATCCACTTTAACATGAGTGAAAGAGTTGTGTGAAATATAAGCTTCACCCGAATAGCTCGACGAATAACATACAGGGACATACCGAAATCTGATCGTCGATAGCGAAAAAGAGAATAAATCCGACGCGGGCCTGGCTAGCTGACGGCCTGCCCAAATGCAAGGGCAGCAAATGCCTCCTCCGCGCTCTCTGGCTGGAGGGAGGGAAACATCATCAACTGCTACCGCCCCCGTGTGTGCTTAGACACACTGGGCGGACCACGACCGCAGTCCCAGGGTTGGCCCGGTTCCCCCCACAGTCCGGACCCTGTGATCTCCTGTCCCCTTAAATATGCATTAACTTCGGAGTTTCCATTCCATCCTCAGCCGAGTCTTAGGTCTCTGTGTGGCGATATGGTAACAGCCCTCGACACCGTGCTCCCAGCTGCCTCGAGATCTTTGCATAGCTGTGCTGACGATCCTCCAGTACCCCGGATCAGACAGATAATCTCAAATTCGTTCTGCTTGTATGGGCCTACGACAACCCAGCTGCACACCCCTTGCATTACAACCATAAAACGAGCGAGCACGAGAATGAAACAAACCCAGCAGGCAGGTCTCAGGTTTCCAGCGGCCATGTTATTCTGAAGGTCTTATCTTTATCACTTCCAGACCGGAGCACTGCTGTAACGTGCTCAGCAGCGTCCCACAACCTGTGCAACCAACGCACAGTCTCTCCACCCCGAGAGCAATTCCTAGAATGCAGGCATATGCCACGCTCCATTTATTGCGCGCACCTCCAAGCTGCATCCCCAGACTGTGGACACACTTGAGGGGCCACGCATCCCCCACAGCAGCAAAGGCGGGAGCAGGGAAGGCGGGTCTCGATGGGTCTGTTTGGGCAGGGCACACGTCAGGGTAAGACTCTACCACCCGCACCCCACCCACCACCGGGCTCGGGGACGCAGGAGACCCCGCCACCTCGCGCCCCGAACCCCTTGACCTGAAACAACAGTCTGTAGGTGAAACTGGACCGAGGCAGCAGTCCCACTGCAGAGCCGCAGCAAGTCCGGATCCAAACAGCCCTGCAGATGCTCAACTTCCCACCTGGCAAGGCCTACCCATTCCATCCTGAAACCGGTGACATCAGCAAGTCCGGCGCAGGCTCTGACCACCCGCCTCCAAACTAGAGTGTGCAAAAAAACAGCGCCCACCCACCGGTGCCGCGCAGCAGCGGCAGCACCGACACTCCGTGAAAACTGCAAGCCCACGTGCAGATTCCACAGCCAATAAGCAATTCGGTAACCATCTGACCAACCCAGCCGCTGGAAACTAGACATCGGAAAGAAAATGGGCGGCGGACACTGGGTTGAATTCGCGTATGAAGCCCGTGCCAGCCCGACAGAGCCCCGCCTATAGCCCCGCGACAAACAAGCGCCCAACCCGCCCCAAATACTACACCCGGACTGGCTTGTCCCCGGGCGTGGGGAACCGTCGGCGCCAACCACCGACACCGCTCCTGCTGTGCCGCGGACGGCCGCACATAAAAAGGAGTATGCTGAAGAAAGGTAATGGCTAACCACGCCCCACCGCACACCAAGAGCAATCCGACCACGCGAGTCGCCCGACCAGGCGGGCACAGCGAGTCCATCGGGAACCCATAGGCCACCTGATGAGCCCACCCTGCGCCGAAGCACAGGCTAACCCAGCCCGGCACCGCGACACACGCCCCACGGGGGTGACCACACACCGGGAGCCTTGCCCCCTGCCCTCCCCCCAACGCAGCCACCGGCCCCGTGCCCCCCCCTAACTGATAAGGGGGGGCCTCAATGAACTGGGGATGGAGCCCCGCGATGCTCACTGCCACAACAGGATCCCCTGCGGGCAAGTGGACTCCCAAGAAGCGCCTGAATCAGAAGGGGGAGGAGGAGCAAGCCGCCACACCAGTATCTCCTCCTTGCGTCGCAGCCGGACTGCCCGAGCCCCTCCTCCACGCCCTGGTGTCAACATTCGGAAACAGGACCATCCCCAATAAACCACCGCTGCTGGGGATCCTTAACGCCCATGCGCCCTTGTAGACTACAGGGCCCATGCTCTTTATCACCGGGAGCAACCCAGGCCGGAGAGTCAGCCCCCCCTTGGCCGCAACTATCCTGATGTTCCCCCTCCGGGGAACCAGACAGCCTGAAATCAGGGTCCGTGCTCGGATGTGCCCTCGCGGCCAAGGAACCCACATGGGCAACCAGGGAAGCACTCACCGCAAAACCCGACCCCTACTGCTCACGGGGCCTCGGGTCAACCACCACGCCGCCCGACTGTCCCCCGCACAGCCCTATACTGCCGGTGAAAGACTATGTGGGAGGGGGTTAACAATACCCCTGCACTCACCGGGCAATGCTGATGTGAGGACACGACAGCGGAAGAACCGACGCCAGACAATGGACCCATCGGAACACCACGTAAACGGCGTCAAGGGCAGCGGCAAAGAGGCCGCCAGGTGGGTGGGGAGAGGCCCTTATACCTCATCCCCGCCCACCCCCTACCGGAAGTGACGCTGCGCACGGACTCCTAGGGGGGGGTCCCACACGCTAGACTGTCTCATGTGCCCTCATGTGGCACTAAGGCGGCCGCCCTCTTATGAGGGTCCCCTTCGTGGACCACGGGCAGCCAACAATCAGTGAGTTCAGCCAGGAGCCTATGCTTCCATAGTCAACAATAATCTGTCCTTCACTCAACGGACAACCATGCTTTCCGCAACAGGCTTTGCCATTCTGAGGACCCGGAGGAAGATCTTTACCCTCCTTCACAGTCATCAGAAGAACAGTGCTCATTACTTCGAGGGCTAGACGATGGTAACGCCGTTTACCAAGGCATCGCTTTAAATGGGAACAAAATGAGTGCAGGTACTCACAGTGTTAGGCGTGGTCTTGGGGTGGTGGAGTGTGGTGCGGGGCTCACATTTAATGGGATGGAGATTTCCTTGTTGCGGAGATGTGCATGATGAGAAGAAGCATTTATGGTATATCTGGAGTATTCCTTTGGTCCTCATATGTACAAAAGGGTACATTTAATATTATCTTTCACGTTTTACATGTGTATGGATTACATCTGCGCAAGGCACATGAAAAGACATTTTTCATTCTTATGTTATGTGCAGTAACGGATAGTGAGGGCACTTTAAGAAAAAAACTTTGCAAATTAAACACCATGATCTTATTCTGTTTAACAACAGGCATTATCTGTTTAACATCATTATAATAGGGGTATATTACCCAGTGCCCAAAAACTTCAAACCATGTTGTCTTTAGGCATGTTTTTCCACACCATGGTCTTTATATTAGCCACAGAGATTGTCCCTAGAACTAAACAAGGATATTTTCAATTAATCGCCTGCACCCCCAACAATGACCTTCTCTTCTTTGGGCATTAAGATGAAACGTGAATACATTCTTACAAAACCACCAGTGTCACACCCATGAAAAAGTATGCCAGTAGATTTTTTTCATAGCAGTTGTAGATTCCAGTAAACAGACTCTGGTTTTAGCCTAACTACTAAGGGATGTTAAATAACAAAATGGGCACTTCTGAAGGGATGCCTGCTGAAAACTACTTTTAAAAAAGATTACAGATTGGGATTACAGACTGAAAACCATGCCTGTGATTGAAACCACGCCAGAAAATCCAAAGTAGGACTTATGTTAAAGGCCTACGCTGCCTGCGGAGTTGTGGACGCATTTACCAACAGGTCTGGTTGTCTGTTTTCTAAAAGCTGATTGTTAGAAATGGGATCTCTAGTTGGCAAGGGCTTGCACCTTTGTCCAAGTAGGGACCCTTCTTCCTAGTCAGGGTAAGGGTGTTACACTCGTGAAGTAACCCCTGCTCACCCTCGTGGTAGCTTGGCACGAGCAGTCAGGCTTAATTCAGAGGCAGTGTGTAAAGCATTTGCACCTAACCAACAGTAATACAGTGTAAGCACTACAAACGGACACCACACCAGTTTAGAAAAATAACCAATTTTTATATACTCAAGACAAGACCAATTACGACAAAAATCCACAATACTATACTTTAAAAATGAATACTTGATAAGGTAACTTCTTCTTTGCAGGAATAGTTCAAAAACAAAGTTCATACGAGTCGGTAGCTCCGTCCGAGCCTACCGCGATGCTGAAAACCACAGAGTCTAACAGTTCCAGCCGACCACATCGATACGGGCCAGCAGAGTCGTGAACAGACTCGGTCACAGTACCTTTCTCGTTGTGGCTGGTACGGAGTGTACGAGCCGGTCGGCGTTCATCGCGGTTGCGGTGCAAGACGGAGCGATGCAAGGTGCGGTGTCCCTCGATGCGGTGCAGGCAGCGGCTCGATGAGCGTCGTGCAGACGGAGTCGGTGAGTCCAAGGCGTGCGATGCAGGGTGAGACGATGCTCGATGCGGTGCTGACAGGTTGCGATGCAGGCGACCAAGCCGGAGTGCGGGAGCTGGCGTCGGACAGCGGTGCGAGTCGGAGCAGTGCGTCGCAAACGTGCGAGCGGTGCCCCAAAGGCGATGCGGTCACGACTGTTGAGCCAGTTGCAGCGACCGCGTCGGTCGGGTCCGGCTGGTTCAGTGAAGCGATGCGATGCGAACTGCGGTGCCCCCAGGTCACGGTGCAAGCAGCGGCTCGATGTTGACGGCGTCGGACGTCGCCTACGGTGAGACCAGGGTTGCAATGCGAAGCGGGGCGATGCGGTCTGCGGTGCAAACAGGTCACCGGTCAGGGATGGATTCGGTTGACGGAGTCGGTTGCAGTTCCCTTCCTCTGTGGCAACTGAAACAGCGTTCCAGAAGCGGTACCCAGAAGCTTGTGAAGTCTTTGTAGTCCCTGAGACTTCTGAACAGGAGGCCAGCTCGGTTCCAGGGCCTTGGAGATACTCAGCACAAGTTTGTAGAAAGTTCAGTCCTTTCACTGCCCAAGGCAGAAGCAGCAGCTGCAGGCCAACCCAACAAAGCAACAACACAGCAAAGGGCAGTACTCCTCCTGGCAGCTCTTCCAGCTCTTCGTCTTGGCAGGTTCCTTGATTCCAGCGAGATCTAAATTCATGGGGTCAGGGCCCCAATATTTATATCCCAAATTCCTTTGTTCTCTGAAGGCAGAGAGGCCTTTGCCTAGTCCAAACCAGTTCTGGAGCACTTTGTTGACAAGTCTCCGTACCTTCTTTCAGAGAGTAGGCCAGGGACATCAGACGCACCACAGGAGGTGGAGCCAGCATTGTGGAGGGAAGGCACTGTCCTATTCAGGGCCCAGGTGCAACTCCTCCCACCCATCTACATGTAGATCTTGCTATTCAGCCCTGTGCTGACTCACCCTGTCTCCTGGCATCCCCCAGCCCCTGTCACTCACACTCCAGACAAGGAATACACAACCTCGCAGAGGCAGGCTTGGATGGTTAGACAAGAAAATACCCACTTTCTAAAAGTGGTATTTTCAAACGCAGAATGTTAAAACCAACTTCACTAGAAGATGCATTTTATCATTCTGAGTCCAGGCATACTAAACTCGAATTTCTACCATGTTCCCGGGGTCAGTTAGGATTATAAGCTGTAATAATCAAAACTGCCCGTTCTGGCCTATGGGGAACAGGTAGCCTTGCAATAGTGAAAAACGAACTAGGCTGTAATTCACTATCAGGACATGCCACACCACCAGGGCATGTCCTACCTTTCGCGTACAACGCACCCTGCCCACAGGGGTACCTTGGGCCTACCTTAGGGGTGACTAACATGTAGAAAAGGGAAGGTTTAGGGACTTGCAAGTGTGCGCACTTGCCAAGTCGACATGGCAGCCCCAGGCTGCGCACAGGCTCTGCAATGGCAGGCCCGAGTTACTCTTTACGGGCTGTTTGCGTGGGTGGCACAATCCAGTGCTGCAGCCCACCAACAGCATTTGGTCTATAGGCCCTGGCATTCGCAGTGCACTTTACAAGGGACTGACACATAAACCAAATAGGCCAATCATGGAAACGCCAATCCGTAACACATTTTATACAGGAGCACTTGCACTTTCCCACTGGACAGCAGTGAGGAAAGTGCGCAGAATCATTACACCAGCAAAAACAGGTCAAAACCGGGAGGTCAGAAAGCAAAAGTCAGGGGAAACACACCAAAAGATGCCAAGTCTAACACATGTCCCCTCCAGCTGAAAGTAGGGAGAACTACCCAACCCCATTGGAGTTCTCTTCACTAAGGCGGAAGAACCTGGACAGACCATCTGCGTTGGCGTGTTCTGTACCAGGACGGTGTTCCACCGTAAAGTCCATTCCCTGTAGGGAGATGGACCACCTCAGCAGTTTTGGATTCTCACCCCTCATTTGCATCAACCATCTGAGGGGCCTGTGGTCTGTCTGAACCCGGAAGTGAGTCCCAAACAGGTATGGTCTCAACTTCTTCAGCGCCCAGACCACAGCAAACGCTTCCCTTTCTATGGCACTCCACCTCTGTTCCCTGGGAAGTAGTCTCCTGCTAAGGAAGACTACAGGCTGATCCAGGCCCTCTTCGTTCAGTTGTGAGAGCACCGCTCCCACACCATGCTCTGAAGCGTCAGTCTGCACGACGAATTACTTGGAGAAGTCAGGTGCCTTGAGCACGGGCGCCGTGCACATGGCTGCCTTCAGGGCATCAAAAGCTTTCTGGCAGGACTCAGTCCAGATCACTTTCCTGGGCTGCTTCTTAGAAGTCAGCTCTGTTAAGGGGGCCACGATGGTGCCATAGCCCTTAACAAATCTCCTATAGTAGCCGGTGAGACCTAAGAAGGCTCTCACCTCTGTCTGGGTCTTGGGGGGCTCCCAAGCCGTAATGGTGTCAATCTTGGGTTGTAGGGGCGCCACCTGGCCGCTTCCTACCTGGTGTCCCAAGTACACCACAGAACCCTGCCCGATCTGGCACTTACTGGCCTTGATCGTGAGGCCTGCACACCTTGCAGAGCCCTCAACACTTTCTCAAGGTGCTGTAAATGTTCTTCCCAGCTGGAACTGAACACAGCAATGTCATCCAGGTAGGCGGCACTGAAATCCTCCAGCCCAGCCAACACCTGATTGACCAACCTCTGAAAGGTGGCAGGGGCATTCTTCAACCCAAAGGGCATCACCCGGAATTGGTAATGACCTTCTGGGGTTGAGAACGCTGATCTCTCCTTGGCCCCATCGGTTAAGGCAATCTGCCAGTACCCAGACGTCAAATCAAACGTGCTGAGGAACCGGGCAGCTCCCAACCGATCAATGAGCTCATCAGCTCTGGGGATGGGGTGCGCGTCAGTCCTGGTGACGGCATTGAGCCCACGGTAGTCCACACAAAACCGGAGTTCTGGAGTGGCACTGGGCGCAGCAGCCTTTGGGACCAAGACCACTGGGCTGGCCCAAGGACTGTGGGAGGGCTCAATCACCCCTAACGCCAACATCTTAGAGACCTCCTCCTTGATGCTGGCTCTGACCCGGTCAGTCAACCTGTAAATCTTGTGCTTCACAGGAGGGCTGTCACCAGTGTCCACGTCATGGGTACACCAGTGAGTAACACCGGGGGTCAGAGAGAACAGTGGGGCGAACTGTCCCAACAACTGGTGACAGTCCCCCTGCTGCTCCTGAGTCAGAGTAGGGGAGAGGATCACACCTTCTACTGACCCATCATGCTCCTTGGTAGACCGGAGGTCAGGGAGAGGCTCACTCTCCTCTTCCACCCCATCGTCTGTCGCCAAGAGCATACTCACTTCGGACCTCTCGAAGTGGGGCTTGAGGCGGTTCACGTGAAGGACCCTCAAAGGGTTCCTTGGAGCTTGCAAATCCACCAGGTAGGTGACGTCACTTTTGCGCTCCTTTACCTCATATGGCCCAGTCCACTTGTCCTGCAAGGCACAAGGTGCCACTGGGGCCATGACCCACACTTTTGCCAAGGTTGAAATTCGACCAGAGTGGCATTCTGGTCATACCATCTCTTCATTTCTTCCTGGCTTGCTTCTAGGTTCGCCTGAGCGAGTTTCCTGAAGCGGGCAGTTTGGTTTCTAAAGGCCAGCATGTAGCTAAATACATCCTGGGGAGTTTTCCTGGGAGCCGCCTCCCAGCCTTCCTTTACCAAACTCAGAGGTCCTCTGACAGGGTGGCCATACAGGAGCTCAAAGGGGCTGTACCCAAGAGACTTCTGAGGCACCTCCCTGTATGCAAAGAGTAGGCATGGCAAGAGGACGTCCCACTTACGCTTCATGGGTTCTGTTAGACCCTTGATCATGCCTTTCAAGGTCTGGTTGAATCTCTCCACCAGACCGTTTCCTTGTGGGTGGTAAGGAGTGGTGAACTTGTAGGTTACACCGCACTCCTTCCACAGGGATGTCATATACTTGGATATGAAATTGGTCCCCCTGTCAGAAACCACCTCTCTGGGGAATCCCACACGGGAAAAGATCCCCATCAACGCCCGGCCCACCACTGGCGCCGTCGTTGTCCTGAGAGGGATTGCCTCCGGGTACCGGGTGGCATGGTCCACCAAGACCAGGATGTACCTGTTGCCCATGGCTGTCTTGGGATCCAGTGGCCCCACAATATCCATCCCTACCCTTTCAAAGGGTGTACCAACCACAGGAAAAGGTTGGAGAGGAGCTTTGACCTTCCTCCCACTCTTACCACTTGCCTGGCAAGTTGGGCAAGACCTACAGTGTGCATCTGACTGCCTTCGCATTTGGGGCCAAAAGAAGTGGGTGACAAGCCTGTCAAAGGTCTTGTCCTGCCCCAAATGTCCTGCCAAAGGCACGTCATGAGCCAGACCCAGTAGGAAGGTCCTGAAGCGCTGGGGTACCACCAGCACACGGGCTGACCCAGGCTCAGCAACCTTAGGCTCACTGTATAGGAGACCACTCTCCCAGTAGATCAGATGTGACCCGGACTGATTACCAGCTGCCTGGTCTGCAGCCTGCCGCCGCAGACCCTCCAGAGTAGGGCACTCGTTCTGCTCCCTGCAGAACTCCTCCCTTTATTTGCAGAGTTTTATATAGCGCTGGCTAGACCCAGAGGTATCAGAGCGCTTTACATGAGGATAAGCAAGTTACAGGTTACAAAAATTACATTAGTTACAGGAGCCAAGAGTAAACATAGGAGAAAAACAGTGATTACACAATAACAAGAGATATTAACGCATAGCATAGCCAAGACACACGTCAAATGTGGAATGGAAGATAGAGGGGGAATGGTAAGAGGGGCAAGGAATGCAGATAGTGTCAGGCAGACCGGCAAGGGGGAAAGTACTTCAAAGGGACAACGCAGTCAAAGTGAGAGACATACAAACCGGCTGGAGACCAACGATCCGAAACACGCGGGGATGGCAAAGGGGAGGTAGACACAAGGATCACGGAGGGAGGTGGCGGGGGAGGGAGAGGAAACACAACGGGGAGACGAGAAAAAAACTATGTCCAATGTCCGGCTGGGTAGGTGATGGCTGAGGGGTGAACCAGAGCCAAACTCCTCTATAGCTGTCTAAACAGCTCCACCGGGCATCGGCCATGTTGCTCGGTCTCCACGGTAAGTACAACATTCATGGTGTGACAGTACACCCCATCCTTAGCCAATGAGAGACGGAGTTCTCCCTGGTGGGACCCCCTTCTTGCTGCCAATGGGTCAGCTCAGAGATGTCTCCCAGTTCGGCTACCTGCTCCCCTGTAGGCACCGGGGCGTCCCCCTCGAGGTCCGCCTCCTCCCGGTCCGTGGGAACTCGGGGGCCGGTTTCCGCGCACCCTGCCCTTTCTCTTGGCAGGGACTTGGGCCACTGTTCCAGGCTCCAAGTCCTCTTGATCACCCTTTCTGGCTGCCATTGACCGAGTAGACACGCATGCCCACTCTGACAACCCAAGCATCTCCAAGTGAGACCTGAGCTCAACCTCCTTCCATAAGGACTGCTCCAGGTCGTTACCTAGCAGACAATCTACAGGCATGGTAGGGCTCACAACCACCCTCAAGGGACCTGAGACCCCCCATTCAAAGGGAACCTGCGCCACCATACACTGGTGCTCAGAGTTGTCTACAGCAACTACTTGGTGGAATGCCCTGGGACTACCTGCTTCTCAGAGACCAGGTGACACCGGACTGAGGTCACACTGGCTCCAGTGTCTCTGAGAGCCTCTACCCTATTCCCATTGATGGTCACCCAGGTGCTATATTTCTTTGTGTTAGGGGCACCTGGTTTCCTGGGACCATCTCACTGTCCCTAGTGAGACAAGGGTCATTTCTGCGGGATCCCCACCCTCCTGTGGGCACCCCTCCTCCCCAAGCGCTACACTAGCCAACACTTTGGACTGTCCACCGGTGGGTGGCTGTGTCCCCTTTGGGCACTTGGGGTCCCCCTTAAAGTGACCTACCTGGTCACATGCATAACACTCTGCGGGGCCGGTCTCAGCAGGCTTCCCTGTAGAGACCCCTTTCTTCTTATCACCGGGGGCTGGGAACCTTTACCCTGGGTACTAGTTTGGGGCCCTTTAGAGAACTCCTGTTCTTTACCCTTGTCCCCCCACTTTTCTGCTGGGGACCCTGCCCACCTTTGGCTGAGTCTCCCCAAACGCTTTCTTGTGGACCCTGGTACTCACCCAGCGGTCCGCTTCCATAGCAAGCTTCCTGGGGTCAGTTAGCTTACTATCCACTAGGTGCTGGCGCAGATCTGCAAAACATAGACTAGACAAGTGCTCCCATGCAATCAAGTTGTAGAGCCCCTGAAAATCTGTTACGCTACTGCCCTTCACCCAACCATCCAGCGACCTGCAGAACACAT
Source organism: Calotriton arnoldi (assembly GCA_963921515.1). Classification (NCBI taxonomy): domain Eukaryota; kingdom Metazoa; phylum Chordata; class Amphibia; order Caudata; family Salamandridae; genus Calotriton; species Calotriton arnoldi. The sequence goes on from CAWUFW010008812.1 coordinate 680,466, forward strand.
CCACACATTCCAACCAAGTGTTGGCATCAGACTTCTTACTGGACCTGAACTGATCCCTGTACTTTTCAGGAGTAAGACCATACTTAGTGAGAAGGGCATCCTTCATGTCAGCATAGGTGAGGTGATACCCCTTACCCAAAGCTATCAGAGCATCCCTTGCTTCTTCAGGGAAAAGTGGCCACAATCCTGCTCCCCAATTTTCCTCAGGGACCCCATTCATGTGTATGGCTGCCTCATAACCCTGAAACCACCTTTGTATGTCATCCCCCATCTTGAACTCCTTGCCTACATTCTTGGGAATGTGCACAATCCTGTCTGCCTTTCTGGACGAATTGCTGCCACCATCTGAGCCTGACTTACTCCTAAGTTCTAGCTCCTTCAGTTCTCTCTCATGCTCTAAGAGCATCTTCTTCTCCTCCATGGCCAATCTCTTCTCCTCCCGCTCACTCTCCAGCCTGAGCTTCTGCAGCTCAAACTGCCCTGCCTCCCACCTGTCCTCCAGCTCCTCTGGGGACAGACTGCTGCTGCCTGACCTGGCGGGTTCCCCCCACCCAAAAGCACATCCACCCTGGAAATAGGCTCCTCCACCTCCTCACTGAGATTACCAGGCTGCCCACTGGCATGTCTGGCTGCTACCCAGGCCCTCAGCGCCTTCTGTAGCTCCTCCTTCCTTGTGAGGCCTTTAATTTGGACTTTCAGGTTTTTACAAATCGCTCGTAGCTCCTTTACGGCGTAGGATTCCAACCTATCCTCCTCAAAGATAACTTCCAGAGATGCAACGGATGATGCAGTTGATTCAGGCATGACAAAAGTAGTGAGTTGAAAACTGGCAAAATCAAAAATAGGCCAAAGAAAAAGAACCAGTATGTGGTACGTAATGGTCTGCGATATGGTAGTAGTGCACACCAATCACTGTAAGTCAAGTGCAAACACAAGTCCTATCCTCACCGCTGACAACCAATGTTAGAAATGGGATCTCTAGTTGGCAAGGGCTTGCACCTTTGTCCAAGTAGGGACCCTTCTTCCTAGTCAGGGTAAGGGTGTTACACTCGTGAAGTAACCCCTGCTCACCCTCGTGGTATCTTGGCACGAGCAGTCAGGCTTAATTCAGAGGCAGTGTGTAAAGCATTTGCACCTAACCAACAGTAATACAGTGTAAGCACTACAAACGGACACCACACCAGTTTAGAAAAATAACCAATTTTTATATACTCAAGACAAGACCAATTACGACAAAAATCCACAATACTATACTTTAAAAATGAATACTTGATAAGGTAACTTCTTCTTTGCAGGAATAGTTCAAAAACAAAGTTCAGTGCGAGTCGGTAGCTCCGTCCGAGCCTACCGCGATGCTGAAAACCACAGAGTCTAACAGTTCCAGCCGACCGCGTCGATACGGGCCAGCAGAGTCGTGAACAGACTCGGTCACAGTACCTTTCTCGTTGTGGCTGGTACGGAGTGTACGAGCCGGTCGGCGTTCGTCGCGGTTGCGGTGCAAGACGGAGCGATGCAAGGTGCGGTGTCCCTCGATGCGGTGCAGGCAGCGGCTCGATGAGCGTCGTGCAGACGGAGTCGGTGAGTCCAAGGCGTGCGATGCAGGGTGAGACGATGCTCGATGCGGTGCTGACAGGTTGCGATGCAGGCGACCAAGCCGGAGTGCGGGAGCTGGTGTCGGACAGCGGTGCGAGTCGGAGCGGTGCGTCGCAAGCGTGCGGCGCGGTGCCCGAAAGGCGATGCGGTCACGACTGTTGAGCCAGTTGCAGCGACCGCGTCGGTCTGGTCCGGCTGGTTCAGTGAAGCGATGCGATGCGAACTGCGGTGCCCCCAGGTCACGGTGCAAGCAGCGGCTCGATGTTGACGGCGTCGGACGTCGCCTACGGTGAGACCAGGGTTGCGATGCGGCGGGGCGATGCGGTCTGCGGTGCAAACAGGTCACCGGTCAGGGATGGATTCGGTTGACGGAGTCGGTTGCAGTTCCCTTCCTCTGTGGCAACTGAAACAGCGTTCCAGAAGCGGTACCCAGAGGCTTGTGAAGTCTTTGTAGTCCCTGAGACTTCTGAACAGGAGGCCAGCTCGGTTCCAGGCCCTTGGAGATACTCAGCACAAGTTTGTAGAAAGTTCAGTCCTTTCACTGCCCAAGGCAGAAGCAGCAGCTGCAGGCCAACCCAACAAAGCAACAACACAGCAAAGGGGCAGTACTCCTCCTGGCAGCTCTTCCAGCTCTTCGTCTTGGCAGGTTCCTTGATTCCAGCGAGATCTAAATTCATGGGGTCAGGGCCCCAATATTTATATCCCAAATTCCTTTGTTCTCTGAAGGCAGAGAGGCCTTTGCCTAGTCCAAACCAGTTCTGGAGCACTTTGTTGACAAGACTCCGTACCTTCTTTCAGAGAGTAGGCCAGGGACATCAGACGCACCACAGGAGGTGGAGCCAGCATTGTGGAGGGAAGGCACTGTCCTATTCAGGGCCCAGGTGCAACTCCTCCCACCCATCTACATGTAGATCTTGCTATTCAGCCCTGTGCTGACTCACCCTGTCTCCTGGCATCCCCCAGCCCCTGTCACTCACACTCCAGACAAGGAATACACAACCTCGCAGAGGCAGGCTTGGATGGTTAGACAAGAAAAATACCCACTTTCTAAAAGTGGTATTTTCAAACGCAGAATGTTAAAACCAACTTCACTAGAAGATGCATTTTATCATTCTGAGTCCAGGCATACTAAACTCGAATTTCTACCATGTTCCCGGGGTCAGTTAGGATTATAAGCTGTAATAATCAAAACTGCCCGTTCTGGCCTATGGGGAACAGGTAGCCTTGCAATAGTAAAAACGAACTAGGCTGTAATTCACTATCAGGACATGCCACACCACCAGGGCATGTCCTACCTTTCGCGTACAACGCACCCTGCCCACAGGGGTACCTTGGGCCTACCTTAGGGGTGACTAACATGTAGAAAAGGGAAGGTTTAGGGACTTGCAAGTGTGCGCACTTGCCAAGTCGACATGGCAGCCCCAGGCTGCGCACAGGCTCTGCAATGGCAGGCCCGAGTTACTCTTTACGGGCTGTTTGCGTGGGTGGCACAATCCAGTGCTGCAGCCCACCAACAGCATTTGGTCTATAGGCCCTGGCACTCGCAGTGCACTTTACAAGGGACTGACACATAAACCAAATAGGCCAATCATGGAAACGCCAATCCGTAACACATTTTATACAGGAGCACTTGCACTTTCCCACTGGACAGCAGTGAGGAAAGTGCGCAGAATCATTACACCAGCAAAAACAGGTAAAAACCGGGAGGTCAGAAAGCAAAAAGTCTGGGGAAACACGCCAAAAGATGCCAAATCTAACACTGATGATGCTTCTTTTCATTTGTAGAGCTCTTGTCAACACGAGAGCACACCTCCCCGTAAAGCACAGATGATTTTAACATCACTATCACTTTTAATAAATGCCTCTCAATACAGTGATATATTCTGATGAAGCAAGGTGAAACGTTTCAGTGCGTTAAAGAATATACTTTGTATTTAATTTTAAAGAGACTTTTTCATATTTTTACGTTTGTTGGTCAAATGCCTAAAGTTTTCAAGGCTCGACCAGTGCACTGCTCTTAAAGTCAATCCAGACTCTTGGCTCGGCTCTGACTGGGCTTGCGCGCCTGTACCTCTTGCAGAGCCACCCCATTACCCCAAGAGAAAACGACTTCTTCAAAACAAAATACAGTTGTGTTGAGACAGTGCGGAAAAATCTGATCCTCACTGGAGAGACAGAGGGGCCTTGCACTTAATACAAGTGAACCCTGCTATGTGTGATCCATGGCAAGACTGTGGTAATGCTGGGCCTATCGGGCTGACAGCTATACATCAGATGCGGTGGACACTGCAGACAACACTCACACATGCACACACAAGCACAGTGACAGACAAGCACTCATGCACGCATACAAGGCATTCAATATTTTTTTTAGAAATGCTTACATTTGCTGATGTCCACTTTTCTAAACCTCGATTTCCACCCTCTCTGCCTTAGTGTCACTAGCACTACCTCAACCTGGCTACAAACCAGTGCTGGCGTAGTCTGCGGTACTATCACGTAGTCTTCACTTGGATTTCCCACGAGGGTCAAGATATGGCTGTCAGCAAGCCCTGCTTGCATACCTATAGTGTGATTGACTCCGCGGAGCCTGATTGGACCCTGTGCCATTAATCACAGTGTGACGCACGGCAGCTCCGAATTCATGTATATAAATAAGAGCTGCTGCTGAATTATTCAGCAGCAGCAGCACAGTACAAGGGTAGATTGGAACTCTATTCTCAGAGTGCTCTATGAAAGCAGACAGAAAGTCTTCCAGTTGTTCAGCAGCAGCTACGCAGCTGTACAGACTATTCCACTGAGTTTGCCTTGCCGCCCCAAGAGTATTGGTCCAGTACTTTCTTTGGCCAAGGAGAAGTTCAAGTGATCAAGGGTAGAAAATTCAGAAGTGCCAGTGCTCAGTGCCAGTGAGTACCAGTCCATTTGAAGCACTGTACCTCTGTATACCTGACTTCCATATACATCGTCTCCAGATAATCCAAAACGCAGCAGCATGTCTCATCCCGAGCTGCCTTTCAGAACATCCATGACTGCTTACCTCAGGGAGCTGCGCTGCCTGTTTGTCAAAATGTCGGCCCCGGGGTAAGTGAAGGTCGCAGATCAGTCTTCCCCCGGGGAACTTTGCACAGGCCGAAAGACAAGGTAGGGGGGGTCAAGGGAGTTGGGATGAGGGGCGGGAATAGGGTGGGCTATAAAGGTGTCAGGAGGGGTGGATCCAGCCTTTTCCTGACACCTAGCACCACCGGGTAGACTAGGTTAAGTTGTTGTAGTGAGCCTCAGCAAGGCCTACCAGTGCTTAGGGGTTCTCCCTTCTCTGCACAGAGTCCTCAGACACTTAGGAAGAAGTTGGCACAGAAACTGAAATATAAAAGACAGAGTTTATTAAACCTCATGAGGTGGAGCTAACATTCACACATCACCCTTCAGTAATGCATGAAGTAGCACACTGAATGGCAGGATCCTGGTCCTTTTATACCCACACAGGGGCTCAAATGAAGGCGGTACTAACACAAATGCTGGTTTTAGGTACATATAAGGTCATACAGAGAATGCACAGTCGACAAGTGGGTGGAGCTAACAGTTTCTACTTTTAGCAGACACATCCTGACATTTATAAACTCGGAACAGCTGCAAGCTCAACTGAGCATGTGCAAAGCAAGAGGAACTAAATATAACTTGTCTCTAGGCAGATTTCAAGAGCAGTTGACAGGAAGGTAGGACAGAGCACATGGCGAGCACATGGTAGCACATGGCAGCCAAAATGGCTGACAGAAATACAAAATGGATTCCACAAAGCGGACAATTTAGCCTCTAAATACAGGCTGTCTTCAGTTAATGCTTAACTTAAATGCTGCCAAATTACAACAGACGACCCTTTCAGCATTGGCTGAAGACATTCGTTTATCTGGGGTAATCTAGATATTCATCCCGTACATCTATTAACATTATTTCGGCCACCTCTTTATTCAACATTTGTTGGGCCTTTGTTTCAGCAATGTTCCCTCTGGCAGGTATACAAGCAGAGATGCAAATGGAGCAAAGCATTGGACCACATTGGATACATACGCAGCATGTAAAGAATATTGTAATTATTACACATAGGATAGTCAGTAGCTTCCAGCCCCAAGCAGAAACAAGAGTCCAAAACCATCCAGCAAAAGTCCAAGTTCCAGTCTCTGGATGAATTTCTGCAGCAATCTTATGCAGTTTTGATATTGCGTCATATACTGAAGGTGAGTGATCTGGTATGAATACACAACAGCTGCTACCGATGATGCGACATGCACCACCTCGATCAGCCAAAATCACGTCTAGCACCATCCTATTCTGGAGTGCTACAATCCTTGCAATCTGTAGTTCCTCTGTAATGTTCCCAAGTGCCATAGCTGTCTGATTAGTAACAGCTTCCACAACACGAGTCAGTCGTCGGATTTTCCTGCTGTTTAATGCAGCACCCACAAAGAAAAATAAGCCCAAGTTGAAATCAACATATTGTTGTAGGGTAGTGTCGGTTTGGTCAACTTCATCCATACTTATTGTCCTCTTATTTCTGTTTTTGGAAATGTCATTGTACAGTTTAAAATCACGGTGATACAATGCAGGTGCCAGAAACACAGGGGGCAACAGAAAAGATACATAGCAGATTCCTGACCACCCAACAGGTAATTGATAATATCCGTTATTTCCACACACAAAATACGTATTATGCGAGGCTGTGAAAGTGCTCTTATTGGCACCTTCAATGGTCAGGATTACAGTACACTCGCTCCTCCCCACTGGAATTCTTCCAACACTACAAATACACAAATCTGCTTTAGCTTTTGTCACAGAAATCACAAAAGGTCCAATGTTCTTTATTATTCTCACATTTGTGAAAACATATGGTGTTGAAATATTGTCCGGTTGATACTCTTCCCATTCCCATTTAGTCCCTTTGGCTTGTGGATACCCTTCTTTATTTTGATAACACACTTTATTAAGTTGAAAAATAATCCCACCTACTGAAGGCTTTCCATATGCAAACAAAAGCGCATACCAAGCTTGACAAGAACCATTGTGAGAAAATGGAAGAGGAATAAAAGGTGTTCCTCCTTTCTTTTGATGTGCAGGTATCATCCCACACACCCAACAGTTGGTAGTATTCGTAGCATTGTGAGTATGGTGCAACATCTGGATAAAAGTATTGTTCAGGTAGGATTGTCGATGCTTTTGCTCATGGTAAGGAAGAGTAAAGTAGTGGTGTTCCACGGGTACTGGCGTAGTGGCAACAAAAAGCTGTCGAACAGGAGCCACCTTCTCGATGTACCATGTAATTGCTGCCATAGCCACCATAGCAACAACAAACCCTACAGCACAAATGATTTGTTTTTTCATTTTAGCAGCAGTAATGATTGATCTTTCTGAAAACTTGTTGAAAACAGTCGTTGGAGCTCTTCTCCCTGGGCAGCCGCTGATTTCTTCACCATGGGCCAAAGTGGGTGTCACTACACTAATACAGGGCTGATCCCCCTCCCCTTGCCACAATGGCTCTCCGTTTCACTAACCCAGGGTGGTAGCTCAACCAGTCTTTTTCAAAACTGCAGATCCTTTCCTCGGTCTTAATTGATATCTGGATACTCCAGTGATCGTGTGGTCCGGGAAGACTTCCGCAGATTCGTCAGGTGAGATAGCTTGGCCTTTCTCCGTCTCCAGAATCTCTCGATGGTCAGTCAACACAGCCGGTTCCACCAAGGCAGGCGACACGCGTTTGCAGTGTGTGCTGTGGATCCAATTCTTTCTGTTTGTCACTCGAACTGCTGTTCTTGTCGCAAGGAGCACCTGCTCTGGTCCTCGCCACCTTGGCTCCAAGCTGTTCGATCTGTTGAAGACCTTGACCATTACATGGTCACCAGGACGGAGTTCGTGGGCCTCACCTGTAGATCTGTCAGGAAGAGCTTCTCGAACCTGTTGATGAATAGAAATCAAACTGTCAGTTAACTGTGCCAAATAATCATTCATCAGAACACAAGGAACATCATGTATGGGGCGTGGCTTAGGAATTCCCCAAATGTTCATTGGTCTCCCAAACACCACCTCATAGGGGTAAGACCTGATCGTGAATGTGGCACCGATCTTATGGACAACAATGCCAAAGGTAGGGCATCTGGCCACTTTAGAGACGTGGAAGCCAGTATTTTCGCCAACTTTGTTTTTAGAGTAGCGTTATACCTTTCCACCAATCCTGCTGATTGCGGGTGGAAAACTGTATGGAATTTCTGTTTGATCCCTAATCCTTTCAGGACATGCTCAACAACTTGCCCAATAAAATGAGGTCCATTGTCACTCCACAAAAGTTTACAAACACCGTATCTAGGGAAAAACTCCTTTAGAAGCACCTTTGCTGTGGTGAGAGCAGTATTATCCTTCGTAGGGTATGCCTCTATCCATTTGCTAAAGGCACATACCACCACTAGGACATATTTCAAATTATTGCAGCGTTCGAGTTGGATGTAATCCATCTGCAAAACTTCAAAAGGTGCGGTTGGTGTAGCAAACCCTCCTGTAGGAGTTCGTGTCCCTTTTCCAGGATTATACTGCCAACAGATCAAACAGGACTGTACTACCCTTTTGGCTGTGCTAGCAATTTCAGGATGCTCCCAAACTTGTGTAAGCAATGTAGTTATTGCTAGAGCTCCAACATGTGCCAGCCCATGTGCCATTTGAACCATAGGTTGTAAATAGGCCGCAGGCAATTTCCACTTATTCATTTCTTTGTTACGCCAACAACCCTCATCATCTAATATTCCTTCTTTAGACCATTGCTCAAGCTCTTCCACAGAAGCAGATCTCTGTATATCCAATACTTCCTCTCTAGCATCATGCCAACGCTCAGCTTGTGATTTCACTACGTACATGGGTGTAGTGCTTCGCTGCATCGCAGTCTCACGGGCTACGCGGTCTGCAAAGGCATTGCCTTGTCCTATTTTGTCAGTCACTTTCTTGTGTGCGCTACATTTCATAATAGCAACTTTCTTTGGGTATGTAAGTGCAGTCAAGAGATTATGCACTAACTCTCCGTGCATTATCTGCATCCCATGGGATGTAAGAAAGCCTCTTTCCTTCCAGAGTAGGCCAAAATCATGAACCACTCCAAAAGCATAGCGGCTATCCGAGTAAATGTTCACACACAAGTCAGTGCTAAGCTCACATGCTCGTGTCAAAGCTATTAGTTCAGCTGCTTGAGCCGACTTCTGAGGTATGCGAGCTGTTTCCACTACTGTCTCAAGCGTGGTAATTGCATAAGCAGCTGAAGTCGTGCCATCTGGTAACTTCAAACAGGACCCATCAACCCACAGTTCCCCATCTACATCTGGAAGGGGCGTATCTTGCAAATCGATGCGACCCTTTGTCTGTTCCTCAGTAAGGAATATACAATCGTGAGGCTCCTTTGGCTGAGACTGAGTCGCAGGATATGGCAACAAAGTGGCGGGGTTCAGTGTCGCACATCTTTTCAAGGTAATATGAGGTGCTAGCAGTGTCAATTCGTATCCTGTCAAACGAGCACTAGTTAAGTGCTGAGTCTTAGTCTGATTCAAAAGGGCATCTACTGCATGGGGTACTAGCACCAACAGTTTGTGTGACAAAACTATCTCTTCACTCTGACGTATGGACACAGCCGTCGCTGCAACTGAACGGAAACACCCAGGCAATGCACGAGCAACAGGGTCAAGAACTGCAGAAAGGTATGCACAAGGACGCTGTTTGTCCCCGTGTATCTGTACTAAAACTGACAATGCACATCCTTCTTTCTCATGTACATAGAGTGTAAAAGCCTTCGTGTAATCTGGTGTGCCTAACACTGGTGCAGAGCAAAGAGCTTGTCTCAACTGACAAAAAGCATTTTGACATTCATCTGTCCATGGAAGGGGGATCGGTGTGTTCTTAGTCAAAAGTGCTAGCAAGGGTTTAACAATGTGTGAAAAACCCAATATCCATTGCCTGCAAAACGAAGTCAGACCAATGAATGCACGGACATCTTTCTGCGTGGAAGGTACTGGGGTGTCTAAAATTGCTTGAATGCGATCTGGTGTCAGTGCACGGCCCTCCTTAGACAGAAGGTGTCCTAAATAGGTCACCTTCGGTCTACAATATTGCAATTTCTTTCGTGATACTTTATGGTGGTGTGTAGCAAGAAAAGAAAGCAAAGACAAAGTGCATTTCTCACACTGCTCAGGTGTATCGGCTGCCAACAAGATGTCATCGACATATTGTATGAGAGCCACTCCTTTAGGCAAGGTAAAGGAATCAAGCTGTCTCTTCAATGCTTGACTGTAAATACTAGGACTCTCAGTATAGCCTTGAGGAACTCTACAAAATCTGTATGATCTATTATTCAAAGTGAAACCGAACAAATATCGGCTATCAGGATGAATAGGAATCGAGAAGAAAGCGTTCTTCAGATCAATTACAGAAAATGTAGTTGCTGTTGGAGGGACCAGGGTAAGCAATGTCGTTATGTCAGAGACTACAGGGTACTGTGGTACTACAATCTTGTTGACTTCTCTCAAATCGATAATAAATCTATAAATCCTAGTGTCAGTATCTTTTTTCAAAATGGGAAGAATCGGACTATTGCAAATATTGTAAGGAACTTCTTCCACAACCCCCACCTTAATTAAGTCATGTACAATACGTGTGAGTGCTTCTTCTCCTTCTCGAGAAATTTTATACTGAGGCAGTCTTGGCAATAAAGCGCCCTCCTTGACACTAATATGTACTGGTGGAATAACCATTTGCCCTACATCAGTATCCGAAGTAGCCCACAAAGTACTAGAGAGTGAGGCTAGTGCAATGTCCTCTTTAACAATACAAGATCTCTCAATCATAGGGTAGTTGTCATTCAAAATAACCCGTACTCCTTCCGGAGAACACCGTATCGTAGCCCTAAAATATTTAAGCATATCAAGACCCACAATATTGTCTGGTGTGTTTGGAGAAAGCAAAAACGGACATGGAGCAGTAAACTTATCAATATCAAATGCAAGTGGTTGTGACAATGGGCTAAGGGAAGGTGTTCCATCGAAACCTATCGATGTAATGGTTAAGCCAGACAGGGGAGCCCTTGGAACCAATTGTTTAGACAAGGCGCTACGAGTAGCTCCTGTATCAACCAGAAACTGATCAGTAGAACCCAAAACATGTGCTGTAACATAGGGACCCCTCTGATCTACTGGAACTTCAATTGATTCCTTACCCCGTCCTAGGCAATCCTATGCATAAGCAGAATCTTGAAAATCAGAGGGCGCATAGTCAGACATTTGATATTGGTTCCTTCTATCAAAAGTGTTAAACCCATTCTGCCCACGTGTATTAGCATCAAACCGAGCACGATCATTCGCGCTTCCTCTAGGCCCTTGATATCCTGAACGATTTCTCATTTGTCCCCGACCACGTAGATTCTGCTGAGCACGCAGCACTGGACAATCAGAAAGCCAATGTCCAAATTTTTGCAGTACGCACACTGATCAACAGACAAATTCGAACGAGCAGAGGAAGGAAAGGACGAACCATAAGATCCACGTCCACCTCTATCATTATCTCTAGAAGGCGGACCATAAGCTTGAGCCAACATAACCTTTGTTTTCAACTCTTTAGACTTTTTGTCCTCATTACCTTTGGCTTCTAATTCTTGCCGCTCATAATACTGGGCCATAGTTAAAAGAGAAACCGGAGAAGATGTAGTCCATGAACTCTCACTGGCCTTTAAGCGACTAGCTATTCCTGGCAAAAGGTTTGCGACATATTTATCGACAAACAGATGCCTACCCGTGTCATCTGTCAATGACTGGCCACTAAAATCGTGAAATGCTTCTTCAAAGCGTGTGAAGAAGTCAGAAACTGATTCATCTACCTTTTGCTTGCAAGACGCTAGCACTGTCCAATCTATCTTTTTAGGGGGAATGATCGTCTTTAACTTAACTAATATAGCTGCCGGAAGATTTAAAATTAACTGACACGGTTTCTGTGCAGGTTCTCTATCTTCATCTAACCGCTCTAAATCTTTCCACAATGCTCCAAATGTCGCATTATCATCTATTTTACGCACAGTTCTCCACATATCAGGCGGTAATATTAATCCAAAGAACAAGTCAATATCAGACAGAGTCATAGTACAAGAGCTGATTGCACCCTCAACTTCCTCATAAAAGGCTGCTGGATTCTTTCGCGGGTCAGGCAATGCATTTTTAAGGGCCATAACATCTGCTCTATTCCAAGGAGTGTAAACCCAATTATAAATAAAGTACCCTTTCGCATTAAGAGAAGTCTTATCATCCTCTGTACCCGTTCCTTTAGGAGGAACATATAAGGCGCGGCTTCCCGCATGGGTTTCACATGAATTACAGCATTCTTATCTGTTTCAGGAGTAGAAGTTTGTGCCATGCTGATCTGAGATGCTAGTGCAGCTGTTTCTGCTGCCTTTTTCTCCTCTCGCAAACGGGCTGCTTCAACACGCAGTTTAACCAAGCGTCTGATCGTGTCAGCCACCTGGGAGAAGACAAAAAGACCGTCACGTAATTGTTTACAATCAGCTGCTACATCATTGGGCTCCACTTCTACCGAATACTTCCTAAATTGTTCAATAACCTCTGCAGCAAATGTATCGGTAAAATATATTTGCTCCCTTTCCTGCCATCCTTTTATACTATCTAAAAGTTCAGAGGCAGTGGTAGTACTATGAACGGCTTTACGCGCAGTAGATCTAATGTCAGATGCACGCTCAGCAGATAACATGGAACGAGTTTCTCGAGCTTTGTCCTGGTCTGAAAAAGAGTCCTCATCTGACTCATGAGGAGCAGAAGAAAAAATATACGGAGGTGGAGAACGATCTAATAACAGGAAATCATCTTGCGGTTTATTAAGGATAGGATAAAGGGGCTGCCTAACAGCATATTGGCCAGTTACCTGTAAATGGCGTTCCCTATCTTCCCTCTCTTTAATTTCTCTCATCTCCTTGTTTTTTAACTCTAATGCTTTCGCATAAATGGTCTTTCGCTGTTCTTTATCAATCAAGGCTTGTTCACGCTTCATTCGCTCACGCACTTCTTTCTCCCACATTCGCACACAATCAAACATATCTTGCCTAGTCTTTCGTTTAAACATACATTGTTCCACATAATGAATTTTTCGCAAATCAAATGACCCATACATAGGCCAACGCAACTCAGGATCTTTACTAGTATATTTGTTCCATAACGTGCAGTACATTATAGAAGAAATACCATACTTAATATACATATCCCTATTAGGCGTCCCCTCCGGGAGGCTGGTTGTGCTTCAGTCAAGTCTCAAATTGGTACCACTACAAAAGCAACACATCCTATGAAGTGTGCTGAAAACAGGCATGCCAAAAATAGTGCAAAATATGCAGTATTATAATCAAAGTAGCGCTTAAGGTACTTTTCGTATGTTGCGCTGTTCAAACAATTTTAAATAGAGAAAATTCTCCTCATTACCTGCCTATATGTATTGCAATACATATATAATTACAAAACAGATTCCAAAATTGGCCAATTATACAAACAAAGCCACAGTAAGTGTTACTAAAACTACCTTACCAATCAAAGGCATCAAACCAACAGCAAGTGCCGCAAAACGGCTCTTACCAATCAAATGGTGTCCAGGTTCCAACTGCCAAGTTCTCAAATCGACCAAATGGTCACTGCCCGGCGAATCAACAGAAGAGATCTCAGTCAAGGACCGGCGCCGCCGGGATGGTCAGATCAGAAAGAAAGGAAAACGCCGTGGGTGCCAAGACTCTGGTGTCTCCTCAGGCAGCGATCGCGTCCAAAAGCGAGATTCCAATCCTTCGTCGCGACCAGTCCTTCGGGCATCCGAGTCGTTGATGAGTCCCACGTTGGAAGCGCCAATTTGTTGTAGTGAGCCTCAGCAAGGCCTACCAGTGCTTAGGGGTTCTCCCTTCTCTGCACAGAGTCCTCAGACACTTAGGAAGAAGTTGGCACAGAAACTGAAATATAAAAGACAGAGTTTATTAAACCTCATGAGGTGGAGCTAACATTCACACATCACCCTTCAGTAATGCATGAAGTAGCACACTGAATGGCAGGATCCTGGTCCTTTTATACCCACACAGGGGCTCAAATGAAGGCGGTACTAACACAAATGCTGGTTTTAGGTACATATAAGGTCATACAGAGAATGCACAGTCGACAAGTGGGTGGAGCTAACAGTTTCTACTTTTAGCAGACACATCCTGACATTTATAAACTCGGAACAGCTGCAAGCTCAACTGAGCATGTGCAAAGCAAGAGGAACTAAATATAACTTGTCTCTAGGCAGATTTCAAGAGCAGTTGACAGGAAGGTAGGACAGAGCACATGGCGAGCACATGGTAGCACATGGCAGCCAAAATGGCTGACAGAAATACAAAATGGATTCCACAAAGCGGACAATTTAGCCTCTAAATACAGGCTGTCTTCAGTTAATGCTTAACTTAAATGCTGCCAAATTACAACAAAGTTAGGGGGCTGGGAGATTAGGCAGGGTCTGGTTTTCAATATAGTGTCACAGCAAGCAGTATTCAGGGCAGCAGTAGTGGGACAGCATTTTGAGGCCTACCTCTTTCGGGTCAGCGATCCGATGATGACCCCCGACTGCGATGAGGTGCGGGCCGCGCTGCAGGTACTGGGGCAGGCCGGCCGGGCGGATTTTCTTCAGCCTGGCGTGCTGGACCAGGCGTAGGTCGGCATGGTCCGACCCCCCGCTGTCGGCATCGGCTGGAGTTGCAGTGGCAGCATGCAGAGAGGAGCCGCCACACGCCAAGAAGTCGAGTGCAGCCAAGGGGCCGGGCCAGCAAAAAACCCTGTCAGCCAAGCGCGGAGGCAGGAGACAGAGCCTGCCCTCGTGGCTTGACGAAGCGGCAGAGAACACTGAAACAGTGAGCTGGGGGGCGGGGCAGGTTATACGTGAGCCAGCACCGCAGAGCGCTGGCGCCGGCAAGGCCGCATTAAGGGAGGAACCCCAGGGAGAGGTAGGCTCTATAGATTTAACATGGAGGTCTCTCCCGGGGACCAGTAAAGAGACCGGTGCAGCTGTTAAACTGGGCCCAGTTAGAAGAGATCCAGGTGGTCTGGAACAGAGTCAGCTTTGTCTAAAGCAGGCCCCTCGGGCAGGGACATGGGGGAAAAGTTGGCCTCGGGTGGGGGTGGGTAGGAGGATTCCCCCTGTATTTTTCCTAGGTGGGAGGGTCTGGATCTGGAATCCAAAATAAAGGAACAGTGCCGGATCATCCAAGAGACGGAGGAGAGATGGGGCAAGTTATGTGATGCCAGGGAGCGGGCAGAGATGGCAGCTTCCGGGTGGGGGGCAGGGATGCATAGTGGGAAGTGGATGAGACAGGGGTGCAAGATGTGGAGGAGGAGCAAGTGGGTATGAGTTGTAGACAAGGAACATTTAAGAAAGGGGACAGGGACCTCCAGGATGGCGGTGAGGCCCGGTGGTGCAGGGGACCCCCCAGGTTGGAGCAGCCTGGGGGGGGGGTCAAACCAGCAGGTGAGGCTGGTAGGAGTGGGGTGGCACCAGTGGGACGCACGACGGCCTCGGGGCGCTGGTCGGGAGCAGCAGGGGGGCCCACGGCGGCTTACCCTCCAACAAGGGATTGCACAGCAACTGCGTCCACAAAGGAGTGCGCTGGAAAGAGTGGAGTGGGTGCGAAGGGACAGAAGAGAGTGGTACAGGAGGATGTGTGGGGGCCAGTGGAGAATGAGGCTGAGCTAGTGCTGGATTACGGGGATGAGAGTGACGATTTGGAAGAGGGTGAAGTGCGTGATGAGGATGAATGGAAAGGGGGCTCTGGGGTACCGGAGATGGCAACCAGGAAGATTGGAATTTTATAGGAGGCAAGTGCAGCCAAGGACAAGTCGAAGCCGATGGGGCAGAAGAAGACCGGCAGCCGGGGCAAGGACAAAGAGGTCCAAGGAGGACTGGCAGGTAATGGGGACTGGTGGAAAGCATGGGATGGGGGGGCTAAAGCTGGGAAGGCAAAAACCTGCTGGTCGGTGGGTGTGTGCAAAGAGACAGTGAGGGACTTAGCGGACACAGGTGCAGCTGCAGCACCTGCGTTGGGCAAGGACAACAGTGGCGCGAAGAAGTTAGTGGGCGCAAGTGTCCAGATGGACAAGGTGGACGGGATTTGAAGGAAAGGAGGACAAAACAGATGACAAACACCACAAGAGATTACCATATGCCATTAGGGTCACATCTGTCTGACAAAACAAAGAATAGGATATGGAGGAATGAATATGTCGATCTTTTCAAATTACTACATAGGGAGATACAGGCTAAAGAGGGGTCAAAAGAGGAGGAGTGGGAGTTGACGAGGAGGCCGAGAGTACCCATCTATATGGAGAATTGGACTTCGGCTTTCCTAATTTATGCTAGCATTTACTGTGAGAAGTATTTAGACAGGGCAATTGCCTTACTGAAGTATATGGACATTATTCGGAAGGTACAGATGCATTTTGGGGGTTTCACCTGGCTGAGCTATGATGAAGAATTTAAGGCCAGGGTCAGTATTAACCCAGACAAACCTTGGGACGAGGTGGATCAGGAGCTATGGATTCAATGGACGTCCTCCACGCAATCCTCGGCATCCACGCATATGGCCAGTGGTCTGCCGGTGACGTATCAGTCCTTTCCGGCTTGTCCCACTCAGAAAGGAGCGGGAGGGTCTAGTTTCGGGGCAGGAGGATCAGGTGTCCCTCCAAAGCAGGCAGGAGGCACCACGGGGGCATGTTGGAACTTTAATAAGGGATTTTGGTCCAGGCACCCTTGTAAATTTAAACATGAGTGCTCCAAATGTCGGGGAAGATACCCACTCATGCAGTGCTTTACCTTGGCCACCCCAGCAGAACAGTGGAGGGCTACGAAGTGATGAGGACATTCTGGGCCGAAAGGTACCTACCCCAGTTAGGATTCAGGCCATGGGCCCATGACTCTCGATTTACCCTGACAGGGAGGCGGCATTACGAATACAGCGGGGTTTCATCGATGGCTTCCGGGTAGGATACCAGGTTCCGAGGGGGCGTAGATGGGCAGACAACTTGAAATCAGCCAGAGAATTGCCACAGGTGGTAGCAACAAAATTGAAAAAGGAAGTTGAAGAAGGGAGGATTGCGGATCCATTCACGGTTTGGCCCCTGGAGGATTTGATGATATCGCCTCTGGGGGTGGTCCCTAAAAAAGAGCCAGTGGAGTTCAGGATGATTCACCACCTATCATGGCCAGAAGATTCTGGTCATGGCCAGAAGGTCTGTTAATTACTTCATTGGGGAGGAAGACTCGGGGGTGCTGTACGCCTCAGTCGATGATGCCATCCGATTGGTAAGGGCGTGCGGGCAGGAAGCGGAAATGGCGAAATGCGATGTCAAATCTGCATTTCGTTTACTGCCAATACACCCAGTGGATTTTCTGCTGCTGGGGATGCAGTTCGAGGGCACCATATATGTGGACAAAGTCTTGCCAATGGGCTGTGGGATTTGTTGTGCACTCTTTGAAATGTTTAGTACTTTCTGCAGTGGGTGTTCATGAAGATCAGTGGTCACCGGGGGGTGTCTCATTACCTTGACAACTTTTTGTTTGTAGGGAACGGAGCCTCTGGGGGTTGCGCAAGGGCACAGCATCAATTTGAGGGACTGACACAGGAGTTTGGGGTGCCTTTGGCGCCGGAAAAAACAGCAGGGCCCAGCTGCAGACTGACTTTCCTGGGCGAAGAACTGGACTCGGTACACTGGGTGGCACGGCTACCTAAAGGAAAAGTGATAGCCATCCAGGCCTTTATATTATGTGTGGTGGATGAAAGAAAGATTGAGTTGAGAGCACTGCAGAAGCTATTGGGTTTCCTGAATTTTGCGTCCAGGGGGGTGAGAGAAGGGAGAACGTTCTGCCGGCGCCTCGGCATGGCCATGTCGGGAGCATTGCTGCCACACTACAGGGTGCGGATTTCAATGGGAATCAGGGCAGATCTGGGAGTGTGGCAGATGTTTTTGGCCGATTTCAATGGTGTGTCTTTGGAGTTTGTAGACGAAAACACAGTTTGGCAGGTGCAGATCTTTTCAGATGCGGCGGGTGCTTTGGGCTGTGGACTGTTTTGGGATGGACGTTGGTGAGCTGAGAAGTGGCCGACACACTGGTTGAGGCAGGGCTGGAGCATCGCATTTTTTGAGTTTTTTCCACTGTTGGTGGCACTGGAGGTTTGGGGTGACGAACTACAGAATCGGACGGTGCTTTTCCATGTAGACAACATGACTGTGGTGGAACTGGTGAACAGGCAGAAGGGGAGGGATTTGAGGGTTTTGCGGTTGTTGCTTAGGTTTATGCCTGAGGAGTTTGAAGCTGAATGTGGTTTTTTGTGCCAAGCATGTCTCAGGGGCCAGCAATAACATTGTGGATGCTTTGTCTTGTTCGCAGTGGCAGCGATTTTGAAGACTGGCGCCTGGAGCGGAGGAATGCAAGACAAAGCTGCCGGACGACATCTGGGCCTGGGAGGAGTGAGAGTGATAGGCCTGGTCGAGAGGTCCTTGGCGGAATCCACAAGACGGAGCTACAAGCTGGCGTGGTCTGATTTTGGGGAGTTTATGGGGCAATCTGTAGCTACACCAAGCCTTACACGCCTGGACACAGAACAGGGAGTGTTGAATTTTGTTCTGTGTTGCATTGATAAGGGTTTGTCACAGACGACAATAGCAGGAAAATTGACAGGGATATCTTTTTACAGCAAACTATATTTAGGTTTTGATCCCGCCAAGGATGACATCCTCAGCAGGATGTTAAAAGGTTGGGGGCGCGAACGGGGTGTTGGGGGGGGGGAGTTCTGAGGGAGGCCATAACGTTTGAGTTGTTACAAGGTTTATTGGGGGTTTTGCCAGACTGTTGTTACAATCTATTTGAGGTGTTGATATTTAGGCTATGGATGATTTGGATGTCTTTTGGGGCTTTTTGGGTCTCAGAGTTGTTGGGTACGGCACGGCAATTGGGGGTGTCATATGAGGAGGTGGGACAGGACCAGGGCTGCTTGGGGATCTGGCTGAGTCGCTCCAAAATGGATCAGGCAGGCAGAGGGAGATGGGTTTGGTTGAATGAGAGTGGCTACAGTGGTGCGTGCCCGGTACGGGAGTGGCAGGACTATATCTCACGACAGGGACGGCCGTCAGCAGGGATTTTTTTACCATGCGGCAGGGGGATGAGTGACGGCTTTTCAGCTGCTAGTGATACGGAAAGTGGGCAAGGATCCAGCCAGGTTTGGGAAGCACTCCTTCCACATTGGCGCCGCTACAGCGGCGGCGCGTTTAGGATGGTCCTGGGGCAAAATTCGCCAGATTGGTAGATGGAGGTCTAGGTGCTGCTAAAGATATGTGCGCAAATAAGGGACTAGGCCTGTAGGGCAAGGGTAGGAGGTACTTGCGTGAAAGGGAGAGGGGTGTTCTTCAAGACTAATCTATTTCCTTTGTGTCGTAGGATGCGTGAGCCGCCCGGGATCCAAGACGGTTACCTGGATCGTGGGACATTCGTTCGTCCACTGGGCAGCCAAATATGCGGACCAACAGGTGTACAGACGTAACCTCGGTTTGAGGAACAGCCACCACGAAATTTGTTGGTTGGGAAAAGGGGGCATGCGATGGGGGGCTTTATTGCCATGGCTGACGAAAATGGTACCACAAAGGGGCTGCCCAGACATGCTGGTCCTACATTTGGGAGAGAACGATCTGGTACGTTTGTCGGGACTGACAATACTGCAGCACATGCAGAGGGATTTGGAGGCGATAAAGTGGAATTTTGCTGGAACATGCTTTTTTTTTTTTAAACGTTTTTATTGAGCAGTAAGACAAGCAAAGAAAAACAACATAACATTCAGGCAAAATTATCATTCGTCACCACAGTGTGACTGTCTTATGCTTGATCCAATCAGTACAGTACCTTTTGACGTATACATCTGTACATTTGTAGACTAACACTTACGTATTGGTAGAGTTGAACAGCTCTGGCAGAGCTCGCAAGAAATCTATGAGAGGTAACCAATAGCCGCTTGGCTTTGAGCCAGATGGTAGTTCTTCTTCATAAGTTTTTAATGTGTCCTTACAATATATCATATCTTTTATCCACAACTTGGTACTCGGACTGTTTTTGCTATCCCAGCAAATAGAGATCCTTCTTTTCGCTAATAACAAAGCTATGGTGCATAACTTTTTCTTCACGGAACGTAAGTGGTTCACTAGGCCCAAGAGGCAGGTTTGTATGGTACATTCCAATTTACAGTTTAGTATTTTATCTAGTGTATTCACTACCTCCTCCCAATATTCCCTAACTTTTACACCCTGCCATGCTAGGTGAATAAAATCTGCATCATCTATCCCACACCTTTTGCATCGAGCGTCCTCTCTCAATCCACATTTCAGCAGCTTCAAGGGTGTATGATATGTTTGGTGGATATATTTAAAATTTATTATTCTCAGGTTTCCATTTGGGGTCAGCATTCCAGTTAAGGCACAGCATTTATACCATTCAACCTCATCTAGCGGCGTGTCTAAATGCACGTTCCATCTTTCCCTGGCTTTTACGGTATTTCCAGCTATATCTTCTTGTAGTGCTTTATATAATCTGGAAACTAGGTGCGCATTGGTCAGAGTGGTGATAATCATTTGAAGTGCTGATAGTGTTGGTGGTTCTGTGGGAAAGTCTGGATATAGTTGCCTGAGTGCACCTCTCAGTCTATGATAGATAAACTTAAACAATAACGTCTGATTGCTAATATAATTGAGATCGGTCTCATCCAAAAATACACCATCATTGTATAAATCGCCCATCGTATCTAGTCCTACTTGTTGTAATATATTCATTCCTGTTTCTTCCTGTGACACCGAGATAGCCGGAGGATGTCGCAGTGGTAGTGCTGGTGCGTAAAGTGGTAATTTATGCGTTAGTTTACCCATGCGTTGCCATGCTGTGCATGTTGTACGAATAGTGTTTATTTCGTTTCTTGCTATGTGTGGGCGATTATGGGTAAGTATACTACTGAGTGGTATAGGGTGTGCGTCACCATCCTCCACTGCTACATGAGTCATATATGGTACTGGATGAAACCAATAGTGTGCATACTGCGTCTGTGCACATAGGTAATACAGCAGGAGATCTGGCACCGCGTATCCCCCTTTGGAATATGGTAGAGTCAATGTTTGCAGGTCAATACGCGCTTGTTTACCAGCCCAAGTCAATCGTATTATTAATGTTTTAATTTTTGAAATACTGGTGCTGGAGGGGTTATGGGAATATTGTTAAATAGATATAAAAATTTGGGAAGTATCACCATTTTAACTATGGCCATTCTATCCGTCAATGATAATGGTAGGTGAATCCATCGATCCACTTGATCCTCTAGTTTCGTTACCGTCGTTCCATAATTTGTTTGTATGACTGTGGCTGGATCTCGATGGTACCAGATCCCCAGGTATTTAACAGGTGTTACCTGCCACTTCAAAGGATATTCAATTGGATGGGGTACAGTTATTTCTGTTAGTGGGATAATAATGGATTTACTCCAGTTTATCATGAGTCCTGAGTGTCTACCAAATTTAATGTATACTCGCAGCAGAGGTAAAAGGTTCTCCCTGGGCTCACGTACATATATCACCATATCATCTGCGTACAGTGATATATTTATGGGCCGTTGTGGGAATTGTAACGCCGTGGTTTTGTGCAGCTGTCGTATTTTACACGCTAGCGGCTCCAGCGCAATCGCAAATAAAAGTGGTGATAATGGGCATCCTTGTCTTGTTCCACGCGTCATGTGTATTGGTGCTGATATATGCCTATTCACTTTTATACGTGCCTCTGGTTTAGTTTACAAAATCTTGATCTATCGCATAAGACTAGGTGGCATGCCCATTTTGTCAACACAGTGAATAGGTATTCCCACTCAACCGAGTCGAATGCTTTGGCAGCATCGAGCAATACTGCCGCCGCCTCCAGCTCCGGATTAAGCTGATGTGAGAGAGCGAATAAGGTGCGTAAATTGTGTGAGGTGGATCTGGTGGGTATGAAGCCCGATTGATCGGGTAATATGATGCTTGTCATGAGGGGCTGCAACCTTCGCGCTATAACTTTGGCTAGTATTTTCGTATCGGTATTAATTAGCGACAGCGGGCGGTATGATATACAAAGATCTGGTTCTTTATCGGGTTTGAGCAGCGTTATTATCAGTGCTTCTCATAGCGTGGGGGGGAGTATTTGCTTATCATATGCCTCACCATACATGTCTACTAGATAGGGGCATATTATATCTAGATATTCCTTATAAAATTCGCTAGTAAACCCGTCCGGTCCCGGGGCTTTTCCATTGGGCAATGTTTTAATAGCATCGCATACCTCTTCCTTTGTGATTGGCTGCGCTAGGTATTCCCTCTGAGCATCCGATAGCCATGCTATTGCTATGTCTTCTAAGTAGTCCCTGATTTCGCCCGCATTAGCTGAATCTTTAGTTGCGTTCATTTCACTATATGTGTCCATAAAAGCGTCTAATATACCAGCAGTACTATATTGTGTGGTGCCCTGGTTGTCTTTTATTTTAATAACTGTGTGGGGTTGACGCTCTTTACTTATTTTTTGTGCTAGTATACGTCCTGCTCTGCCTCCTTCTCCATATGCTCTGGCAGTGTGCCTGCTGGTGACATATTTTAGTTCACTTTCGGCATATTCCTGATATTCGGACAGTGTTTCTCTAATGTGGGCGAGTGTAGTTGCGTCGTGCGTACGGTCGTATTCCTGTTCTAGTTCTGTAAGTGTTTTTTCGCATCGAGTTAGCTGCTGACGTATGTCTCTCAGTATCCCAGCTTTTGTACTTATACAGATACCCCGTATTGTGGCCTTGAAGGCCTCCCATAACAAACTGGCGTCGTCTACCGAGTGTTTATTCAGCAAGAAGTATTCTTCCACCGCTCTATGTATTGCTTCTTTATATAGTGGGTCTAGCAGTGCTTTAGCATTGAAGCACCATACATATGGTGGTGGGGCACAGTTGGGAAATTCTAACGTAAGTAGTACCGGATTATGATCCGATAATGTTTTTGGCAAATGTTTGATGCTATGTACCCATGTGCTAGCTGCTTTTGTCGTTAACCAATAGTCTAGTCTGGACCAACTGTCATGGACCGTAGATGTCTGCGTACTTACAGTCTGTTGTGGATGTCGTACCCTCCATATATCTACCATGCTAAATTTGGCTATGCCAGTTCGTATAGCCTTTGCTGCTTTCTTATGCGGCTCTTTCGTGTTACCTGATCTATCTAATTCTTCATTGAGTGAGACATTGAGGTCCCCTCCCCAGAGTAATTCCATGTATGGTAGATTTCGTATTGCATTCCATATGGCTTGAAAGAATTCTGGATCATCTATATTCGGTCCATATACATTGACGAGTCCTACATGCTGTCCAAATAGATGTCCCGTAACTATAATGTATCTCCCCTGATCATCTGTGATAGTTTGTTCTATTATAAATTGTACCCCTTTTTTGATCAGCAATAGTACACCCCTTGAGTATGATGAATAAGATGAGGTCAAGGTCGCTCCCGCCCATCTGCTCCCTATTGTTTATTTATCCATTTTTGGCAGGTGTGACTCTTGTATCATTGCTATTGCAACCCCATGTCTATCCAAATAAGAAAGCATCTGTCTTATTTTCTTTTGGTTATTTAAACCTCTTATGTTCCAGGTTAGCAGTCTGATCTGCGACGAAGTTTTATTGCTAGTCATAGTATGTTTTGTGTGCTACACCTGAATAGCCACCTGTGTGGCTTAGTATATTTGCTTTGTAGTGTCTATAATATACATTTTTGCTTCCAGCATTGATTTCGTCACTCATTACAGTTGGTACAGTACTTGTCATTAGATTGCCTGTAAAACCACAACTACCCCTTATCCACCCTCCCACTTTAGCATCCCAATCATGTCAAAGACATACCCGTATGAAAACAACTTTTAACATCAAAAACTGTGTCGGGGAATACCCGTAGGGGGGCCGCTAGGTGCCCACGTACTCATCCGTCGAGCGGATGTGGCCAGAATCTATGTACGTAACTTGGCCTATATTAGATTTGGTCATATATTTGAACAATAATAACTGCCACATTTCTCACTTTGACAATAGTGCGCAGTATGTGTCTAACAGTTACCCTTTGTTGTGCATCTATCTTGCAGTATATTGCAATGTCCGTGGCTGCCATACTATACCTCCCCATGACTGACTAATCATTACTCAACAGTATTCGCTTGGCACCCTATGACGGCGCAGTTTTCTAAAACCTTAGTGCTACACTCTTAATAATCCAGTTATTGACATATTGTCCATGTGCAAAGTCCCATGTGCCATCCATATGCAGTAAGCCCAGATCCTACCTCATAGTGTCCGGATCTAGTCATTCGATCTACAACTCGGTCCCTGAATATGCTGAATAACAGTTCCTGCAGCATCTATGGTTTGCTTCACTGCTTATTATTGATTTTCGTCTAGCTGGAGTGATGAGTGTGCATGTTCCCGCGACTTCCATCTCGGTGCGGTTCGCTTCAGATAATCTTGGACAGCCTTGGGTGTAGCGAAAATTTTGGTTTGGTGCTCGTGTACGATCTTTAATCTTGCTGGGTATAGCATTGCGTATTCTATTCCCAGCTCACGCAGCTTCTTCTTCACCGACAGAAATTCTCTACGTGCAGTTTGTACTGTGATGGTAAAGTCTGGGTAGAACGCTAGGTTGTTGCCTTGATATTGTATTTGTTGTTTGTCTCTCGCCATTCTCAGAATTGCATCCCGATCTCTATAATTCAAGATACGGGCTATAATGGGCCGTGGAGGGGTGCCTGGAGGAGGTTTGGCTGCCAGGGATCTGTGGGCACGCTCTACAATTAGTATGGGTGAGAAGTTTTCCGCACCAAATATTTCTTTCAACATGCTCTCCACGTAGTTTTCCAATCGTCCAGTGTTCGTACTTTCAGGCACCCCCATGATGCGTACATTATTGCGGCGAGACCTCGCCTCCAAGTCTTCATTCTTATTTTTGATACTTTCTAGTATTTTCTCCATTTCTGCACATTGCTTGGTCATGGTACTTGATTCATCTTCCACCGCTGACAGCCTCTGTTCTGCTGCGTCGAGCCGTTCGCCTTGCTTATCGAGCTTAGCCGCCATGTTATCTACTCTGATAGTAAGGGTATCTATTTTGCCGTCTATATTCTGTAGACTCTGCTGGATAGCTTGCAGCGCGGCTTCCATAGCTGTGTCCTTAGTAGGTGCAGTGTCCAGTTCCGTATCCGAATGAGCTGAGGTGTGCTTGGGTGTGCAGCGGGTATCAAAGGAAATTTTCGGTTGTTGTCTGTTTTTCCCATTATTTTAGAGTGCAGATAACGGGTGGTTGCAGCAAGGCAGATTTCACGTTAATTTAATGATCCTTTGCTCTCCTACGTAGTGGTTGTAGTCGCTATATGTACGTCAGAACCTGGTTCCTGGAACACGTGTACATTAGCACTGGTGGTATGACGCGTGTGTCTGTCTCAATTATCCTGTTGGCAGGCTGACATTTGTAACTCCATGCATGCATTCACTCTTCTGGCTGCTCCAGTTGCTTTCCTTCACGCTGTCTGCATGGCCTCACCATCCCCTATCTTTGCACTCTAGAGCTGCTGTTATTGTAGCTTATGTAGCGATGAGCGCTGTGTGCTGCATTGCGTGGCATCCAGGGCGTGTGAGTGTCTTCGCGCAGTTTCAATCGTCTCTGATGTCTAATTATGGCGCGTGGTAATACCGATAGGCAGGAGGTTGCATTACCATCTATCCTCCGCTTTAGGAGGGCTTGATGCTGCGCGCTTGCTGAGTATTTCCTTAGGTGCTCATGCGGGTAAACGCGCTGGCAGCCGCATGGAGGCTCGTGTGTTTATAGAGCGCATGTCGTCGAAACAAAATGGCTGCTCTCATTTACATCAGCTTGTTCCAGTTTACGGGAGCTGCGCCGCTGTTCAATGCTTTTCTCGCCAGTTAGACACTTCCCCATTTTATGTTTGTGACAGTGGCTGGTATCGCTCCATATTTGCTGAACGTCGCCGCTAGAATTTTAAAGCCTCCGCTGTGTGCGCCAGCCCCGCTCCCGGCAGCTACATAAGGCTATGTCTCGCCGCTCGTTATCGTGCCCAGTACATTGTCACTTATCTGATCGCTGGCGTGGCAGCCGGCTCCGCTGTTCGTGGCATACACGCCTGCCGTATGTAGCGCTGCGACTTTTCCCGTCTCTTCCCAGGTCAGTCAGGGATTACGATACGGCTGCAAGTTATATGCCGGGCTGCACCGCCATCTTGTCTCCGTCGGAGGGCTTCACAGCATGCAGCTATCTCGCAGTTTTACACCGAACACAGCGCATCTATCGTCCAGCCGGGTGCATCTATTGGTGGCTGGTATATTCCGATAGCAATTTTTATTCTTTTGCCGTTGTCATTTGGGCCAGATATGCTGTTTTTTTAAGGATTTGCATTCCGGCCGGCGGAGCAGCACTAGAGTGCAGCCATTCCGCAATGCGCCCTCTAGCGCCCCCCCCCCTGCTGGAACATGCTTAATATGAACTGAGTTTGTGCCTTGCAAAGTATGGAGGGGGGCTGTCAAGCATGCGGCTATTGAAAAAGCTCGCAGGAAATTGAATAGGGCAATGAGGGCTTTCTGCCAGGCGAGGGATATAAAAGTGATTGCCAATGCGGGGCTTAAGTTGGAGGAGCCACTCCTGTTCAGGGATGATGGGGTGCACCTTTCGGGAATGAAGAACGCATATTATATGATGGAAATGCGAGATGCGATTAGTAGATTGTGGAATGAGTCTATCTGGTGTAGCAGGGAATATTGAGAGTTGGCGAAAGGTGCACAGGAACCGTTTGAGGGGGGCAGGTAACCGCACTACGGGAGTTCCCTGGTTGGCGGTACTTTGGAGGGGTGGTCGCTGGAATAAAAACGTTTTAGCTGAATTGTTCATGCATTGTACGTCTTAAGTTAGCATTTGCGGCACCATTTTATATTCAGCCGCCATTTTGAGCCATGATCGAAACTAACTTCTGTCTCTCTGCCCCAGCTGAAAGCAGCTGCGATAGTTTTCGTTTCTTCACGGTTGAGTCTTGCTGTACTAATGAATACACTGTTCCTGTAAGTGCATACCTTTCCCACTAGATAGGCCTGCTCCCACCGTTAGAGCGGCGGGCGCAGGCAGAGTGACCTTGGCGCTGAGATATCATGTGCCCGGTCTCAGAGTCGAAGCTCATCCTTCTGTACCTCCTTTGTTCATTAGCTACCAACTGGAAATTTCCACTCAGGGGTTGTCTTTATTGGTTCTGAATTGTACATAATGTATCGCCATGCTTGCTGAAGTCAGTCCCTCTGCAGCAATCCCAGGAGGCTGGTCAGACTGGACTCCACTCGAGTGTATCTTGAATAAAATATACTTGGTTTGTATTCTCTACTGACTGACCGACTCTTCATTTGTATGGAAGGCTGAGTGGTGGTTGCGAGTGACCCGGGTGGCCCTAATCGGGTCACTTCCTTCATGGTGAGTCACATATGGGCGGATCCACCTCTCAAGGGGGGGAGGGTAAACAGGTGACTGAGGGCAGGGCGCGGGATGCAAAGATCAACTGAGGAAATTCAAGAGAGGATGTTTGGAGGGCAAGTGAAGGTGAGAATGGGGGATATGGAGGAGGTCGCAGAGTGAAATGGGGGGAGGGAAACAGGTGAGATGGTTTGAGGATGGCTGGGGAGAATGAGCTGTATGGTTACAATAAAAGTTATATATTATTTGCATTGATGGTTTGTTAATAAAGTTAACTGTTGCAACCTTGTTCTAATAAATGGCCTTTAACGCTTCAAGTAACCCTGTGAGTGTAGTTTCAACTACATTGCCCTCCTTGAAAGTTGCTCTCTTCCAGATCTCTTCTGCTATTTACCACGGGTCAAACGTTCCATATCCAGTGGGCGGGCCTTCACTTACTGCGCATCCATGAGCCTAATACACTCTTGAGATTGACTTCCCGTCCTCTCTTATTCAGCAAGAAACTAAAGATTTGGTTGTTTTGACACTTTACTGTTTCTGATCCGCAATCTTATGCAGGTTGGCTGATCCTAGCGGCAGGACGTTCACCTTTAACTGTCAGTCGCGCTTTACAAAAATTGTTAGCATACAACATAACATTGGTCGACATGCTTCAATTTATGTCCGTCTCTGTCTCAGACAAGGAGCCTCCGCCATCTTGTTTACTCACACGTTGTTGCATACTCTGGCGGCCCTCGAGGGGCAGCACCTGCTGCATGTGCTACCCTTGTACAGTGCAAGGCACATCACAGAGGTGTTGTAAATACGCCACCTAAATCACACAAACTCCGCGGGAGGATGGGCTGGAGAAGCTGTGTTAGCAGGTCATTAATTTTCCTTTCTCTGAGACTCTAGATATATCTGACTGCTAATGCTCTCACTGTTCTGATAAATAAGATTTTTTAGCATGCAAGTTTTGAAGGAGTGTTAATGATTGCCCCTTGGAAGGAGATGCTCTCATTTGCATTTGAAAGGCTGTCTACTCCCTCTCACCCACTGGGCTGTTTAACCTGTAACTGCCTACAAGACAAAAGACGTCCAGATACTACACTTTATTTTGCATTTCACAACTCTGGCTTTGACACTTTAGCACAGTATATGAACATGTATTTTTTTCAGCCAAGTGCATGTTGCATTGCAGGGATGTTAGTTTTGCTTTTAACTGTTTCATTATGGGCTCTAAACCAGAGTATGCAAAGTTTTGTTGGGTAAAATGCCAATATTGACTGGATGTGTTACACATGACGTGGAGCCACTTGTCGACTAGGTTTTAAAATTTTACAACGCTGACTACTCCATTTCAAAAACTGCTTCTTTCACATGTAAAACAAAAAGTAACCCTACTCACATATTTCGTGAGGGTACACTCATTCTCTCGCATATGTAGGACAGGTACAACACAGGTAGCTAACACATTAAAGAGGGAGTGAAAGACGTTAAAGGACAGTTGTACCATTTTAACAAACATACAAGAAATACAAAACTCCTGCAAGAAATAGCCAAGCCCCTTTTGGAATTACCATACATTTATGTACTCACATAGGATGATATTCACCTACCCAGTATGGCATGCTTCATCAGTGGGTTCCATATCTTGCACTGGTAAGCGTTCAAGAGTACTAGTGTTCACTGGTTGTACAATTTCCCTGCTATGGTGTAAGAAAACAGGCTTTTTGCCCCCATTTTTAGGTCTCGCCTGGCGTTAGCAGCGCGCATGCGCTGCTCTCGCCATGCGAGGGCCTTTTGGAATTGATACGGATTCCAAGCGTGCACGCGGACGGACTGAAGATGTGCACGAGGGGACTGGATGCTTCACTGGCGGCGTGACACTCTGGGGACTTTTTTTTTGGGCTCGGCAAACTACTTTTCAATATTTGATGCTTTTAATAAGCTGCGCTGCTTACTAAAAGCATCAAATATTGAAAAAAAGAGTCGGCAATCTTTGATTGTGCTCATTGGAGCGAGTGTTTGCATGCTTGTTATTACTTGAAACTATTCAGCGCTTTAAACTATTCAGACTGTTTTCTTTTCATTGTGAGCGCCGTCCGCTTTGGCTGCGCTTGTATTTACATGCTCCATGACCGGGTCTTGCTGTTTGTCCCGTGTGATCTTGTGTCGGTGGTCGCATTTTAGCACAAAAACAAACTTCAAATACAAGCGCAGCCAAAGCGGACGGCGCTCACAATGAAAAGAAAACAGTCTGAATAGTTTAAAGCCCTGAAACTATTTAGCGCTTTAAACTATTCAGACTGTTTTCTTTTCATTGTGAGCGCTGTCCGCTTTGGCTGCACTTGTATTTACATGCTCCATGACCGGGTCTTGCTGTTTGTCCAGTGTGATCTTGTGTCGGTGGTCGCGTTTTGGCACAAAAAAACAAACTTCAAAATACAATAATGCAAATAGTTTATGTGTGCTTCAGGGCTTTTTAGCAGAGTTATTTGTCTTGGTGCCAAAAGTGGTTGGTGCTTGAAACATACCCCGTACCTCTACAGTGGTGTGAGTGGGGTGGGGGCATATACAGTTCATTTAATTTAGAAGATGCGTTGTTCTGAAACATTCTCATTCTTAAGTCACATTTTTGTCAAAGGGCCCATTTTGTGGGAAGGATGGGGAGTTACTATTGACAACTCTACTTATCTAGTTGAGCCGCATTGCATTAGTGACAGCGGTGATGTTTCTCCGCATCAGAACATATTCGTTGGTGTAACTCCTCTGGTGGCCTGGGCTCGAGTTGTTGAATAGTGTAATCTTGTTTTGTTCTCTGTCACGGCTTTTGGCTGACGGAGCCCATGGCTTGTCCGGTGGAAAGTCTGCATTTGCATGCTGTTGTACACATGAGAGAAACACGGAAGACTTTCTTAATTGTATTTTACTGGGAAGTAAGTAACCAACCACTGGCTTTGTCATGTGACTTCTAGACGCTTGACTCGGGCATATATGGAGAGCAATGTGCAAACATAATTTAAATGAGTTTCGTTCTTGCCCTTCAACGGATTATGGACCTTTTATTTTTGCAAGAGTCCGCCTCCTATTGCACTTGAAGCGGCATGTTCTTCTTAAAATGAGTCCCACCCTAATGACGCGCTTTCATTTTGCGTTGCAGTGTCATCAATAAAGCGTCCTGTGTTCCCTCTGACAACTACAACTTGGCAGAGGCTTGTTGGGTTTTTGTGTGGGGCGAGGTTTTCTGGAGGCCAGGGTGGGTAGGGGGAGCAGTGGCGGTGAGACACCGCACTGGGTACGTTTTGAGGACGCATCTAGCTGGGGGGATGGTGTTTCTGGCGTCGCTTTGTTTAGGAAGTCGGCGCGTTGTAGTTGTCTGTGACTGGCTGAATTGCACCCGCTTGGTGTACCGTGCCTTCCTGTGAAACTGCCAGACTCCAAGGCAGAACAAGCATTGAAAATGCAATAGGTCTCGCTTTGATTAAGTTAAAGCTATTTGCTTTGCTAATGGTATTGTATAGCAAAGCAAATGGCTTTAACTTAATGAAAGGCAAGACCTATTGCATTTTTAATGCTTGTTACTACTGGGTGCTGGTGTGATGACTGTGCACGAGCCCTGCTAATCAGGACTCAGAGCATGTGCTCTGACCCTTAAAATGGAGTATGCTTAATTTGCTTAAACCCAATTGGCAGAGGCTAACTTACTTGTCTTTAGTAGATGGTACCAGGGGTATACGGAGCCTGTAAGTTAGAGTATCCACTCAGGGACTCCAGTACTTTTTGTGCCTCCCTGAGTGGGATCAAGTAAAACATGGCTCCCAGTCTGCCACTGCAGACTGCAAGGGCAGTTTGAACTGCTAACTCGATTTTGCCATTTAAGGTAATGGCAACGCCCAGTCCTCCCTTTTTAATATATGTAAGTCACCCCTATGGTATGCCTGTCAAGCCCTTTGGCAGGGTGCTGTATATTAAAAGGTGGAAAATTTACTTTTACATGATCCAGCAATAAAACCCCTAATTTGTCGATTTTACTGTGGAAGGCTAGTAGCAAGTACAGAGTTACAGGCTGAGATCTCAGCCCTGCTAACTTCTAAATGGAACTACTAAAGTTGATACTGTAAGGTATCAAAAGAATCAGTGCATTAATTCGATTTAAAGGTTGAATCAAATGTAATGTTACTGGTGGGCAAAGTGCAACTATAGAAGCTGCCCCCTTGGTTGCCGAAGATTTATAGTGCCCGTTTACGGTTGCACACAAGGTCTGTCCCTGAGACAGCTTTCTAGCCCTCCTCGGGAAATGGCAGAACGACTCCCAGGAAAGGTAACAATAGAGGCCTGTCGCTAGAGGAGGTGTCACCTCCTCCTGGCAGGTAGCTGCACGGGTGTTGGCCTAAAAGGCGAACTTCAAAGGAAAAGTTGCCTTTGAAGGGAAAATGGTGAACACTTGGGAAAGGGGCTGCCCTGTTGTTTAGGTAGACAGGTAAACAGGCTGACAGGCTGGCAGGAGAGGGAAAACCGGTTGCCAAACCAGTTTGTCAGGGGCTTGCAGTCCCCTTGGCAGCCACACCTCTGGGTTAGGCTAGAGAGCTCTACACACCGAGAGAAGGGTCCTGCCTTGTTGGGAGTGGGCAGAATTCTGGGACAGCCAGATCCCACCATTGGGAGGGAGGAAATAGAGTAGCCCACTGGCTACTGAAGGCGTCCACCCTCAGGGCATTCTCTGGGCATAAAAAGGACACCCCTGGCACCCAGAACTCAGATCTCATTGGACTGGAGAAGAGGATCAAAGAAGGACTGCCCTGCTGCACCAAGGACTTGGTGACGAGAGACTGCACCGATGTGGACTGCACCTGCTGAGCAGAGCAGCTAGCAAAGGAGATGGGACTGTGCCTGCTGGGTCCTACTTGTGGAGAAGTTGTTTCCTGAGCCCAGCCAAAGCAAGAGATCCAAATGTCAGTTGGCTGACCTCCTGTTGGCATCACAGGGCCACAACAGCTGAAGGAACTTGCTGGGGCCAGTTGGCAGCCCAGATCTTTGCATCACTGACACTTGCCACCGTGCAGCATCAGAGACTAGGACCCAACGCTCAAAGTTGCACCCGAGGAGGCGTGGCCAACCATCGTGTAAGATGGCCGCGACTTAGAGTGGCTCCGTCCGAGCGCGCCCGCTCTCCTGCAATATCTGCCTCAACATCCTAAGAGAGTGTAACTCTACCAACTTTTCGGCAACCGTAGCCCACCCGGAGTGTCCTCGCCGAAGAAACGGTCGAAATCGACCAAGTAGCGACAGAGAACGCAGCATTGTCCCTGACAACGACTCCGACTGCGTAGGCTGAGCTGTGGAGGAGGGGCGCCCGAGCTTCCTCGCACGGACGTCGGCAAAGGTGAAATCAGGACGCAGACTCAGCATACTGCCCGCTGGGGAGTGAGCCATCGCATAAGCCGGTGTCAACAGCGGACCGGCTGGGGTCCCGTTTCCTGCTACGGCTGGGAGCAGCGGTCGCCGGAGCAGTGGTGGGAGCTGTGCTCGGCGAGGTGCCGGCTTCCTGGCCGACTGAGCCCCGTGCCTTCAAAGAACGAGCACCGCCTAATTGTCCAGGGCGCCGTGCCATGAGCCGCTGGTGCGGCCAAATCAGCTGTGGGCATAGAGCAGAGCCCAATTTAACTGTTGACTAGAGCCTTGAGACGGCTCCTGTTGGTGCCCGTGACGAAGCCTCATTGCGGTGTCCATCGAGGCGGAAGAATTTGGGAGCACCAACGTGCGCAGCGAACCGGCTGGGGCCCCATTTCCTACTGCGGTGAGAAGCTGCAAGCGGTGTGTGCGTGGAGGGAGTCGCGCTCGGCGCTGATCAGATTTCCTGGGCCCGGATCGTGTCCCGTATATGCAGGTGGGGAACGCCGTATAACTGTACCGGCGCTGTGCCCTGTGCCACTGGGCAGCCGCACGAACTGTGGGCCTAGTGGAGAGCCCTTTTGCTTACTGCTTAGAGCCTGGAAGTGGCTCCTGTGGGAACTCAAGAACAAACTCCTGGCTAGCTATTCAAAATGCGTCACATACGACGCTGATACACTGGCTATCACTTGCAGTCCGCCTAAGGCCAGGAAGAGGACAGAGTCCAGGCGTAACTTCGTTGATGGGTCAGCCGCACAGTGTATACTTGTTACGTCGCCCACATTACGGCCCAAGGTGCGAATTTTAAAAGCGGCTGCCCTCGGTTGTCTGGGTTGTGGCCCTGGATTGGCGCAGCTGTTCATCTCCCGCCCGCCCTACAACTCACATAAGCCGCAGCGTTGCCTCGGTTATCCTCCACAGCGATCAGGACTACTTGTTATACTGCCTATCTGACAGCCCCTTGTCCACCTTGATAATCGGGGGTGGAGACGGACTGGGTGATATTCCGGAGGCCTCGGAACTGCATACACAGTGCTCCGCTTCCCGCAGACAAGACAGCTCAGGGGGTGGTTGGCCTGCGCCGTGGCAAATCTCAAATAACTACTTACCTGAGCCGACTGGGCTGGATGATACAGCCCGAATATCCGGTACTTGCAGCGGTTAATCATCGACTGGGCACCTATAGTGTTTCCTTTAGGGACGGCTGAAGAATTACAATGGCCGGCGGAAGAACTACTAAAGCCTCCACACAGGCCAAGCTGGATAAATACGCCTGGACTAAGGAAGCGGGCTCAAGGGACAAAGAAGCGGAAGACCCACCGGAGAAAGCAGCAAGAAGGTGACGGGTCGTCGGAACTCACTCTCCAAGACATAATGACAGCCATCACAACGGTGAGGACGTCACTAGAGACCAGGATTGACTCTGTGTCTGCCGAAGTTTCCCTCATACGTGCAGACATGCGTAACATGAACTCTAGAATCAGAGAAGTCGAATCTACCACTGGCTACCTGGTCAAGGATACCTCCGCCTTACAAAAGAAGGTGACTGAGTTACAGACCCGAAGCGACAGAATGGAGGACCTCCTTGACGAATATGAAGGGCATTCACGGCGCAACACCGTAAGAATTCTTGGGGTTCCGGAACGCGCCGAAGGACAGGCGGCAGACCTGTCGTGGAGGACTTGGTCACAAAGCATCTACAACCCACGAGACTGTCAAAATTTTTCACGATCGAGCGGGCACATAGAGTGCCCGGGGGCAGACCCAAGCCCGGAGCCCCCCCACGACCTATAGTGGCAAGAGTCTTCAACTATAGGGATAGAGACATAATTTTACAAACGGCTCAAACGGCACCACCAATAGAACTCGAGAACAGCAGGGTGACCTTCTTTCCTGACGTTACGATCAGGGTCCAGCGACAACGTCGTAGCTTCCTTGAAATCAAGAGAGCCTTGCGAGAGAAAGATATCAAATACGCCATGCTCTTCCCTGCCAAACTGCGAGTGGAAGCAGAGGGAAAGACATGGTTCTTCACTACTCCTGATGAGGCGTGGGACTGGCTTGACGGAAGGCGAGTCGCGGGGAAGAAGAACCACCAGAATTCACGAGAGAGGCAGGGGCAGAGTCGATCAGAACAGAATGCGGGACCCGCACCAGGTGAAAGTCTGGCAACAGATGGCGACAGAAAATAACTGGTCTGTATCCTTTATGGGGACGATCCATTGCCCACTATAACTTTTTTCAGAAATATTGCAGGTTTTAGCCTCCACGAGGGCCATAGACTTCTTGCAAGGCGAGAGGCTGTCGAATATCCCTTACTAGACATTGGTCATTGCGTAATAAGTGAGCGGACTGGGAACTCCGGACACTCAATTTCATGTTACAGCATCTCATGACACTTATGGTAGAACTGGCGCGGGGTTGGCACGCGACCTACCAGTTTTGAGGTGGGCGATAGGCGCTCTGCAATGTTGGGGTGGCGGGAGGTTCTGATACCGCCATGCAGGGAGGCAGGGAGGGGGGAACAGTTAGGGAATGTTGGGTGGGAGGGACTCTGTACATTGAGAATATATGTTACATTCATGTACGATCGCACTGGGGTGCAGTTTGCCCCACACGACGTCAGTATGGGGGGATGGGTTTCTTTTTCTAGGTTTATTCAAAGTTCTGACAAGGTTGAAATGACAGGTTATCTTAATGCCGATGCACTACCTGTACTTAAAGACTCTATGTCTACATTAGGAGCAATAGTCTGTACAAGGGTAGATAGCCGAGAAAGTGACGCATCCGCTGGGACTCCCCTAAAAGATCGGACTGACACACTGCATAGCCATTGGACTACCGTTACCAATCGGATTTAAATTATTATCCTGGAACGTCAATGGTTTGGGGTACAAGTTGAAAAGGGGCATAGTGCTTCAATATATCAAAAGACACTTACCTGACGTGATTTTGCTTCAAGAAACACACTTACTGGGGAACGCATGCCAGGCTTTGATGCGTTGGGGGTTCAAATTAGTGGCGCACTCTGCGTTTGGATATGGGTCTCGGGTGTGGGGATACTGACCCGAAAAAAATTTCAGCTGACGACCGACCGTATATGGACAGACAACCTGGGAAGGTTCGTGGCCATTTCAGGGTGCTGGGAGGGACGTACGTTAAATCTAGTCTCTGTATACATTCCACCTGGCCTTCAAGCCCCGGCATTCAGGGACTTGGGCGACCTCTTACTCTCCCTGCCTGAGGGGCGACTCATGGTAGGGGGGGACTTTAACTCCATCGTCTCTGACAGGTTAGATCGATGGCATTCCAGAGACCTTCCGCTGGCTCGCACGCAAATCCATAACTTCATGGCAGCAATGGGCCTTGTGGACACCTGGAGGGCGCTCCATCCCACAGAGCAACAGTACACGTTTTACTCTGGGGCCCACAGCAGTATGAATAGAATAGATTATATTATAACACCGGAGGGCCAACTGGGAAACGTTAGAGCGTTGAACCACCTCGCAAGGGGTATATCGGATCATTCGCCTATCTGGGCCAGGGTGGAAGTGGGGGAGCCACAAAGAGGGAGTACAGCCCCTATAAACCCTTGGTATCTCAAGATCCCCCAGATCCACGACACGATTGTGCACGACACAGAACACTACTTCCTTGAAAATTAACATTCGGTTGACTCGACTCAGACACTTTGGGAGGCCTACAAGGTCGTCATAAGAGGGACGGCTCTCTCCCAGATCGCCGGCACTAAGAGAGAGAAACAGATGGACCTAGTGCGCTTGGAAGCTGCTATTTTGGAACTGGAAGGGAAACTCCAGGATGCTCATCCTGAAGAGACACGACATGCTTTGCGACTTAAAACTAAAGAATACCTGGCTTTGGCCACTGATGCGGCTAAGGTGCAACATAGGGCGACACTCAGTAAAGTCTATGAAATGGGCGACAAGGCCGGGAAGCTGCTCGGATGACTTGACCGCAGAGAACAGGCCAACAGAGTGGTAGTAGATCTCACCACTGAGTCTGGACATACGATCTCGGACCCGCAAGAAATTGCAAATGCGTTCGGAGATCACTACCGCGGGGTGTACACGTCACAGACGGCATATACCGAAATGGACGCACTTTCCTTACTGCAAGACATCCCTTTGCCGACACTCTCCGATGACGAACGATTAT
This sequence comes from Calotriton arnoldi, assembly GCA_963921515.1. Classification (NCBI taxonomy): domain Eukaryota; kingdom Metazoa; phylum Chordata; class Amphibia; order Caudata; family Salamandridae; genus Calotriton; species Calotriton arnoldi. Next base: position 717,227 of record CAWUFW010008812.1, read on the forward strand.
AAAGACTTAGAATGTACGGAGGTAGAAAAAGCTATACAGGACCTGCGTGTGGGCAAGGCATTGGGCCCGAATGGCTTGCCCGTTGAATTGTATAAGATCGCCTCAACGAAAATTGCACCACACCTGACTAATATGTTCCACGAAAGCTGCGAAGCAGGATCGCTCCCAGCAGACCAACGACTAGCCACTATAGTGGTCATCCACAAGCGTGGGAAACCCAAACACTTATGTTCCTCCATAGACCAATTTCCCTGCTCAATGCAGAAGCCAAGATCCTGGCTAAAATACTTGCTACTCGTCTATTACAAGTCATTACTAAGCTTGTCCACCCTGACCAGTCTGGCCTTATGCCAGCCAGAAATACCTCACTTAACCTGCGGAGATTGCACGGTGTATTAGATCGGGCTGATACGATATTGGAGGACGCGGTGGTGGTGTCGCTTGACGTGGCCATGGCGTTCGACACGATCGAGTGGCCATACATGTTTGCAGTACTGAGGAAACTAGGATTTGGCCCGGGTTTCTTGCGATGGTTACGCCTCCTATATGCGGAGCCTCTGGCCCAAATAGTGGTCAACAACCGAATTTCCCCCACATTCACGCTCAGAAGGGGAACCAAGCAGGGTTGCCCCCTCTCCCCATTGCTCTTCGCCCTCGTGCTAGAACCCTTGGCAATGTGGATACGGAAGGACCCGGTTATTAGAGGGCTTAGATGGACTGAAGAGTGGGAGGACCGCATATCGTTGTATGCGGACGATAACTTACTATACTTGGCATCGCCGGCGGCCTCCCTAAACAGAGTGCTACATATTTTCATTGTCTTTGATAAGTTTTCTGGATATACGATTAACTGGTCCAAGTCTGTTCTCTACGGTCTTAGCGGTAAATCACCTTCTCTACCCAAGGGCTTCACATTTGCTAAAGTCGCTTCAGGATTTAAATAACTGGGGATCCAGGTGTAGTGTAGCTCCTATTTCCCTAATAGGCTCTGCGCATTGGAATAATATACCCTATAGGCTTGTCATAGGACTGAGGTCGGTATGTCCCTATCGAGTATATTAAACTTAATTACTTGTGCCAGCTAGCTCAGAGGCCACTAGAAACTCCTTGACAAACAAGAAGGGAGTAGTTTCTGGCAGCCGCAAAACATGACCACTTTGTTTCCCTTTAGAATCAGAACATGTCCCAGAGTCGTGGAAACAATAGATAACCGTTTCACTCAGCTCACTCGTGCATATTTAGTTTTCCTCAAAGTTACACAGAAAGAATAGACAGGCGTTTCAATAAAAGGTTTATTGAACAGTCTTGTTTCTTGTGTAAGTAAAGTGTGCAGTTACGACCACAAGACAATATGCAAGATAAATAATGTACAGCGTAAGCAGTAGAAATAAATAATACTGCGCTAGCATGACCTTTAGCAAATATTCATTTACATAAATAACACAGACTAAAAATGCGAGTACTCATACGATGCGTTTCTAAGCTAGTTCTACCCCAATGTACCCAACCTAACCTAGGTGTAGGGAGAGGTATGAAGTAGGTGAAGTATTCCTTACTATGGTATACTAAGAGTATGTTACGCCTAGTATGCCTAGTATGCCAAGAGTCCCTCTAGGTTCTAGTCAGCTCCATACCTTAAGAATGAGAGAGGTAGGAATCTCTTGCCAGACTCGAACTCCAACACCCCGCAAGGGAAGTCAGATCAGTGGAAGCTGGACTCTCTGCATGCAGGGATGACAGCGTCTTCTCAGTGCGTCAGGCCGGGAAACGGGCTCCTCTGAAGTCGAGGTCTCCTCTAGTTTACAAGGGCTAGGGAAGGTATATTTATACCTGAGAGGTACCTCAGAATGTTAGCATTGACGTGAATCGGACAGCGGAAGATGTCATGAATGAACCCCTAAGGTATAACGGTTCATGCATAATAGATGAGTCCTTGAAGAAATCAATAGTCCTGTGCTAGGAAACTCCCGAAGCCTAAGGGTCTGTTCTTCAAGAACTCGTTGTGACGTTAGGGTGGACGGATGTCGGAGACCATGCCTGTATTTGGAGTGCACGGTTTAATGCCTAAATAAGGACTGGGATTTTATGCCTGTATAAGGGCAGGGCGAATTGTGCCTATATAAGGACATGATACAGGAAAACCTATATACGGACATCCTAAGAGGAATACAACACCCACTCCACTTTCGTGTGTACGATAAGAATATAAATGCTAAACATTTAAAATGCTAAACAAAAAATGGAGTACCGCATATTGCTAAAATGTTTCTTAAAACCATTTAAAAGGCATTTAAAAAACCTATTAGAATGCAAAAAGTACTGAACATTTTTAAGCATTGCTTTTCATTTCAGGCATATATTTGAAAATAAAATGCAATTTGAATGAAATAAGCAGTAATATTTACATGTGACAAAAAATTATCGATAAGTTTGTTCAAAATCAAAGTCATTTCATGTCATGGAAATTAATGAACTGTTTAGACAAACAAGATGACTAAGTGTCTGTGGAAGTACCGCGAAGTCCGTACTATAAGAATAGTTCTACTTCAAGCAGATTGTTGTGCCATTTAATTTGAAAAACGGAAAAAGTTCAATTTGGGAAGAGTTCTAAGTTTTTGAAATATGAAGGCCAAATTGTTACTGCATCTCTGGAACACTGTGGGCCGAATCAGAGTCAGTGTACGGGTCTGGTGTAAACATGAGATCATCTATTTCTGTAGACAAAATATCGTCCACTGTAGTTGGTGACATTCGGAACACCTCGTGTAGTAGATTAATTGCACAGAGATGTGAAGCATCGCTTTCAGCATAGGATGCTGCAGCAATGTTCGTGTCCGTTGTTACCTGTGTGCCTGTAGATCTTTCTCGTACCTCAGCAGCAGCCGGAAGCGTCTGTGAGATCTCAATGAATGCTGTCATCAGGATTGGTAGCCTCTGGGGACAACACAGAGCATGGGCCGTTATCGGGTCCAGCAGAATATCGACATCCGTTGGCGTAGCTGATGGAAATGTTAGACAGGTGTTCAACACGCATTCTTCACCGCATAGCAGGCATCGTAGAACAGGTAAGATGCAATCTTGCCAGATTGGTCTGAACGACAGGAACCACGTGGTATTAAGTTCCCGTAGACGATTCATGCCCAAAAGCTGTACTATTCGCTCACAGCACTTTCGTTCAAGGAGAGCTTTCTCCATTTCGCTCGGAGTGATGTCTGCGAATAGGCTGGCCATAGCGTAATAGCAGGAAGAGAAATAGAATTCCGGCAACAAGTGCTAGAATTAATGGTATGCCACCAAACACCGAATGTGCAAAGTTCGGGATGATTCCGAGTATTGCCTGGAAAGGTGCTAACAGACCGGAACAGATGCTCTTAAATACATGTACAATTCCGCTTGTATCAGACATGTTAAAGATACGTCCTATCATTTCCACTAAATGTATAGGGCAATTTGTACGTATTAAATTCTGTATCTCAGCCGAAGTCCTTGCTACTTGTAGATCATAGGTTTCTTTGGCCGAGGTCAAAGGCACTGTTTGTTGTAAAAGCATGGCTTTCATTCTGCTTAAAGTATCAAATCTTATAAAAGAGACGTTCAGCGAAGGCCACAAAGGCGACTCCCTGACTGTGTCTATTGGGGCAAACAATACTTGCATACAGCAAGTGACCCTGGAGTTGACCGTTACTAGATATGGGATGCCTGGCAACATGCCACAGCAACTCTGATCATTCAACATGAGGTAACTCCCATTAGAAAGTTGTCCAAACGTTGGATTAATCACAGCAGCTGGTGTACCCTGCTGGTGGCAAGACAAATTTGCCACAGAACCATTACAAGCCCCGTGTAAAGAAATGTCCTGACATATTAGTGAACCGCTCAGTGCATTTTTACAGTGTGTACCGCTTAGAAACACTTCACGATCCCCACTCCAACATCTATATGTATATGGTAAATTCCAAGATGTCTTAATGTATTCCATACCGAACCTTTCATATTTGCCTGCTTGCATTTGTTTGAGGCAATATTGAAACTGAAAAGTAGTCACAGGTAGTGTGATTTTGCCATGAATAAGCCATTCTGTAGCTGGTTTTTCTGCCACTGTGAATGGTAACTTTTCCAGTTTTTCAATGCCCAGCACTGTATACTTTGCTCCTCTTTGTGCCAGTTCGATCTGTTTATCAGTTAGATTGTATTCTGCAAACAGAATTGACGTGTTGATAAAACGCCAAGGCACATAGCCCGCACGCAAAGATTGCAGCGTCCAGCTTAATAACACAATAGAACGTAATTGAGATTGGCCTTGTTGTAACATCGCCAAATCTTGTTCTAGTATGTCGATAGCAGAGGATACAATGCCATCCAATGAATATATTCTGGAGGACAAAGTTGTTAACCCATTGTCGACCACAGAGAGGGTTTTCTCTAAATTAATACGATCAAGTTCACGTATTCATTCTGCGGCCTCCATCTGTGACACTTTCCATGCTTCATTATAAGCAGCATAGATGCCGGCATATATGAAACGTTTTTGACTCGGTTTTCTTGGTCCAAGCAAGAATTCCCTAAGGTCTGCGTCTTCTTTAAGTAAGGATAAGTGTTGTTTCACATCCTGTAGTGTAGATTTTTGCAGCCAATCGAGGCACAATTTACCTACACTGTATGTTGTTACTACCCCCGGATGCTGTCTTTGGACGTATCTTGGGTCTGGCCTATGAATAGTAAAGCCCTGAGTTTTATTCATGAATCTTTCCTGACAGTTGTTCGTGTCTGTGGGCCAGATCAACCATTTTCTCCAATCAGGATTAGATCTGTTGAGTTGTAGTATTTTGTCAACTGTAACCGCTGCCTGTGTATTATTATCTCTTGCAGGTGTTGGTACAGAAGGTGTTTTCATCTCTTTGATCTTGGCTAGACCAAGACAAGATGTTTGTTGGATAGTTTCATTCAAAAACATTATTTGCTCAGGGATGATGCAGGCTCTAAATAAAGCTTCTATCCCCTGCACTTGCCAATCTTTAGTACCCCAGACAGTTTTTGTGTCTATTGTGTCTTTCCAAAAGTCGAAACCCTGTATAGACAGTTGGGCAATAAATGCTGCAGAATAAATCTGTTTTGTATTTGTTAACATAATTTTCAGTCCTGTTTTGTTTACATTTTTATAGTAAAACGTTTCTGGATCAGATGTATTGTAACCTGAAAAATATGGAAACTTATTAACAAATGTTTTTGAACTACCTTTTGGTGGTGTAGGACAATGCTCCCATTGGTTAAACATAAACACATTTCTAGGGTATGCAGATTTATGCAAATAATGATGACCATAGTGGTTATAGCAATACAGCTGTTCATAGTCTGATGAACCCTCTAAATATTCACTTTTAGAAAATGCAGCAGATTTTTCTAGGTCAAACATTATGTCATTAACAGTCTCAAAGTCCCAATCATCTGAATAGGTACTGGACGAAATGAGATCACTTAGTGACATTTTAATCAAATGTGGAATGTTCAATTGGTCCGTCGGGCCAAAAATATCAAAATCTGTTTTGTCCCACACTATACCATCCTGTATAGGAACGGCTGTGATGTTCACTGTTGACAAGTCTCTTGCTTCACGATGGGAAGATTTATGAGGTTTCAAAAGTAAGTTCACATCTTTTCTTTCAGTGTTCACATGGATGTATCTGCCATTTATAAGCACGCTCATAGTCATAACCAAAGCTAGCCAAAGCAGGAAAACAAATATTCCAGAAATAATCCAGAGTTCAATCCATGGTGAAACCAGATGTCTTTTTCAGAAAGTGAAGAAAGTCTTGTACTTGCTGCTTGAATTTTAATGATGCTGGCGTCGTTTCAGGTTCACTCGGATCTTCTGAGAATGTATCAAAGTTAATGAAATAGCCAGAAGCAGTTCTGTCAATTGTTGGAATTGCATCAGGATTTGTAGAAATCACTGGAACCAGTTGATCACTTGCTACATTGGTGTAGACAGGTGTATTTGGACGAACTGTTACTTGATTTTCAAGAGGGATGAGTTCCATTGCATTGTTGCTTAGTCCTTCATCTGTTACTGCTGAAGTCCCAATTGTTATCAGTCTTTCAGTCTGAACCTCTTGGATAGTAGCGAGAGGAGTGTGTCTGCTACTAGGTCGGAGTCCACGAGGCCTACTATTTAGTATTGGCCACATACTGTGGTTTGATGAGGTCGATGGACACAAATCTTTTCTCCTTTCTTCCAGCAAGGGGCGGCAGAAGTACTGTTCTTGTTCCTTGAACTGCTAGGACAGGTACTGGTTGTCTGTAAGAAGATCCAAATTCCTTCTTGTCCGCAATCTTTTCTCTGACTAGATCCCCAACTTTTGGAATCCAGACAGGCCTTGCTGGGACCGCCGGTTTTTCCCCAGTGGTGGTTGGCTGCCGGAATACGTTGCTTTGTTTCGATCTTAACTCATTGAGTTCCTGTAAAACAGCCAAACGATCTTTGATATCAAACGGTTTATTTTCCACCACTGTGCCTACGTGATTGAGGTCTGGTACCCACATTCTTGTCCCAAATAGGACCTCATATGGAGTGACCCCCCCTAGAGAACTTCTTGGCAAGTTATTTAATGAGCGTTGGACCCCATAAAGATGTTTGACCCACCCATTACCCGAACCTAATACCCTAGCTGTTATAGACTGCTTTATGTCCAGGTTTTTCCTTTCCACAACCAAATTTCCCTCAGGATGGAATGGAGAGGAGTACCGCAATGCAACGCCCAGACTGGCCATGGCTTCTTTGTAAGCCCGAGAGCTAAACGCAGGGCCCTGGTCAGAATGTAGCGTGCCTATTGCGTATGTGCCGATAAAGACTCGCAAATCTTTTATAACAGTTCGAGCGTCAGCCGAGCGCTGAGGCCATATCCATAGGAACCTTGATTCAGTATTTGTGGGATTGCATTTGTCCAGAAGGACGCATGCGCGTAGATAGTCTAATGCTGTCTAACAGTGGTGTCTGTACTGGGCAGCTACATTCGTAGCATGGTGTCTGGTGGCTTTCTCGCTGTAATTTACAGTCTATGCAGTTATTGATGAAGATGTGGATTTCTGTATTCATCCCAGGCCACCAGTACATCTCTTTTAATGTGAAAATTGTCTTAGAGATCCCTTGATGTGACAGACCCTCCCCCAAATGTGCTTCATAAATCAAAGCTGCTCTACGTTCCATGTTTGGAATTACCCTATCCCCCACTCCAGGGATTCGAGCAAAAGGAACGCTGTTCGCATCAATTACATAAGAGTACTTGAGTGGAAACTTTTTCGGTAACTCTGCACCACTGCCTTTGCTTGTAGCATTGACAGCCAACATTATCTCGCTGTCTATTTTTGTTTTTGAACGAGTGATCGCAGCTACGGAAGCCTTCTGAACAGCCCCCTTTGCGGCTTCGTCAGCCAATGAATTCCCTGCAACGTGAACGCCATCACGTTGATGACTCAGTGTGTGGATCACGTGAGCCTTTGGTAGTTCGTTTTACAACTGAACTACTTGTTCCCAAAGCATTTTGTGCTTTATTGTGCCACCTTTCGCATCTTTGAAACCCTTTTCAAGCCAGTTTTGTATATTTTCATTATACGACTGAACACAGTAAAAGGAATCGCACACTATTAGTGTGGGGAATTCTCGATCTGTACTTTCAAGTGCCAGTTTGAATGCTTGTAGTTCAGCTCGCTGAGCTGTGCAATCTCCTAGAGATTGAGTTTTTGTGACCATAGGTCTGAAGATGCCATCTCGCATGCGACGTTTAACGATTGCACATGCTGCACTGTAAGCTTGCTTACCCCCTGTTGCGGGTTGTGCAGATCCGTCAGTGTAAATTATGAATTCGTACTGATCGAGAGGCAGAATTTCAGTGGGCAGAGGACATTCTTGTTCATATTGCAGGAATGCTTGTGTTTTTAAATCAGGATCAAAAACATATTCAACATCTGTTGCAGCAAGAGAATTAACCCACTTGGATGTAATGCTTTAGCATTTGGAATGATTGCTTTTGTTACCGCTTCTAAAGCCGGTTCTGGGGTTACGACAATAATGCGTTTCCCTTGGGCTAGGGCTCTTTCTTTTGCTACAGCGGTTTGAACTGCTGTCAGAATTTTTCCAGTTGAAGTGAAGCGCATTTCCGCTTGTGTGCACAAATGAGATTTGTATGCGATTGGTATTTTCTCTCCCTCATTGAAGGTTAAGTAGTTGAATCCGCATTGACCCGAAATTATTCGGATCACCAAATTGCGTTGACTTACGCGTGTTTGTAAATGATTTGTTGCTAACATGTTAGCCTGGAGTGAACGCAAGATTTCTGTGTGTTCATGTGTCCAATTTTTGATTGAAAAATCAGGTTTGATTAATGCGTAGAGAGGTTTAACCCTTTCTGCGTAATTTAGAATGTATGTTCTTCCAAAATTTAGGAAACCCAGGATGGATTGTAAGTTTTTTTGCGTTTTTGGAGGTTGGAGCAGCGCACACTTTTCTAAAAGTTAGCTGCCAAGCTCTTGCCTTCACTTGAAAGCTCATATCCTAGAAATAGGACATTGAGATGGGTAATTCGGGACTTTTTAAAGTTGAACTTGTAGCCCTCAGAGGTGAAGCCCAGTATAATGGTGCTTACCCTGTTCAAGTGTTTGTCCAGGTCATCGTCCGTTAGATAGATGTCATAGGACAATGCCTCATTATCATAAATTTGTAGGAACTCCGTTACTCTCGCTGAGAATAACCCGGGCTGTTCTTGAACCCTTGTGGGAGTCGACAAAATTGACGCAGGGTCCCCATTATGGAGAAAGCTGTTAAGTACCTGCTTTCAGGTGCTATGTTTTGACAAAAGAAACCATTTGAGATGTCTAATGTGGTTTTGTATTTTTTAAGCACAATGTTATTCATTAATGCTGTGCTATGTGCATTTTGCACTGCAAATGTTTTACAACAAGTGTTTAAGTGTCTGTAATCCAAAACTAGACGATATGTGTTGTCTGGTTTGGAGACAGGAAACAAAGGATTGTTCATTGAGGAGGTGCATGTTTCAATCACCCCTTGGTATTCAAGTTGATCTAAGATCTCCCTGACCTGTTTTTTAGCTTCTTGCTTTATTGGATACTGCCTTTGTGCAGTAGGTTCATGTTTCAGATGTATTTTATGGTGAGGGGAGTCCTCATCCCAACCTACATGATTTTTACATAATGCTGGGGCCTGGGCTACTGCCCATTTCCTGGCATATGTATATTTTAGATGAATTGGAATATGGTTGGAGAAGGCAGGCATAATAATGTCCTCACCGTGTGGGCACTCTCTGACAAATTGTGGTGGCCAGTCTATTTCTGCTAGAAGTATGTCATAGCCCCTTGAAAGTTTTTCCCAAAAAGTGCTTTCACCTGTCTAGGTATGTCTCCCTCCATTCGGAGTGTTATTTCATATAACTTTTGTGGAGTACTAACCCTGGTGTCTACAGTCTCAACTGTAATGTACTCATTCAAGTCCACTATCTCCAGAAGTTCCTTCAGGTTCTGGCGAGCTATTGTGACTTCTGCTGCACTGTCCAGCATTGTCTGAGCCCATTCTCCCTTCTTGAGTTGTGTTCTCAGTATTCTCGGCATGTCTGATCTTTAGACCTGCTACTTTCTTTTTGGAGAATTGAGGTTTTGTTTTATTTTTTGGAGCGTGTTTATCTTCTTTGGATTTCACGCGTTCTTCTCTATTTTCTGATCGTCCTCTTCTTTCCGAAGTCCTTGACGAGATCTGAAAGGTACGAGAGGAACGTGTATCAGTATCTTGATACCTGTCAGGCTTTTTCAAATTATCCCTATTCCTGAGGTTATACCTCCTTTCAGAGGGCTCCTTTTGAGGAGACCTACCTCGGGATTGAGAACGTTTCTCGTTTGAATTTTGTTTATTAGTCTCCCACTTCTTTTTAGAAGATGTAGGAGTTTGTTTAATAGAGTCCTTCTCAGGACTTTCAGATAGTTTTGGTTTCACTGGTCTTCCACCCAAACTATCTCTGCCTAATTCTGCATAAGATTGTTCAATTATTCTGGGTAGCTCAGTTTGATGTTCTGTAACATCGAATTCCCTTAATCGTTGGCGGATCGCCACTGCTGCTGCCTCCCCTTTAATATTAGATAATATTATTGTTGAGACCTGGTCGAAATTTTTCAGTAATTTCATACCTAAATTCAGAGCAGGCTCTGCCCCGTATTCGTTTTGAATTTGTTTCAGGACATCAGGTATTACCGCAATTGACGGAATGCCATGTGTTTTAGTATAGATGGCAGCAAAGACTGAGCCCCAAGTGGTGCAGTCTTCCAGTTGTGGTGTGATCCCCATTGGTAAACTGATTGTTAGGATTCTGTGTTTCTCATACGGGCTAGTATTTGGAAATACTGCTTCGATTTGAGTAATTTTTGAGCTATCTAGAATGGAATTTGCTCACGTTTTGTGGGCATTTTACCCATGACTGCGTATAGAGTCTGTGGTGTAATTTTTAATGTATTCCCCTGTTGGGGAGTTTGATTTGGAATGGTTAATGGTGGTTGGACTGTGAAAGTCTGCATGACATATTGGACCAATTGTCTGTAGATTTTTATTAGCTCTGTAAGTTGAGTAAGTAGTTCCTCATCTGACATTATTTCGATTTCAGGATGAGGTGTGTAGCCGGCTAGAATCGGCCATGTTGCTCCTGGTCTACCTAGTGGACCGAGCCTGGTAATGTTTCTGTGATGTTTTAGGGCGCCTTTAAACCAGAGCTGATGCTCCTGGTATGTTAGTGGAATTTCTATATCCTCGAAAGGAATATATTCCTCTGGTGGTTCATCTTCTTTGTAGAAGTGAAACATTTTTGTAACTGGATTGGATTCAGGAAATATTACCCATGAATAGAATACCTCTGTCTGAAAGGATTCGTGTGCCTCTATCACGAAAACTGCTCTACCGCCTCTTGGTGGTAGGCCGTGTTTTATGAGTTTTAGATTGATGGCTCTTCTTAAGTTTTGAGGGATGTCTATAACACCCTCCTCGGTTTCAATAAAACCTGTGATGTTATAAGCTGTTACAGCTGGGTGACCCGCAACGTCACCGTTTCCGGTGTCATTGTCGGAGTCAGGCATTTTGTTTTTTGAAAAATGTAGAACAAGTTTCAAGGAAACATAGATAAGGTGCACAATATTCTGGAACACTGTATCCTTCAACGTTGAGCAAACCAAACAGCTAATATATAGGGTGTTTCCCTATGTAGCCGTGGTGGATACTTAACCCTGCCCACTCCAGACGTCTTTTGGAGTATATGGGTAGGGGTCTCTGAGAGAAAAAGCACAGCTGAGTTACTCAGTATCTAACGTTAAATTACCGCCTTACCAAACCGTTGGGCGCCATGTAGTGTAGCTCCTATTTCCCTAATAGGCTCTGCGCATTGGAATAATATACCCTATAGGCTTGTCATAGGACTGAGGTCGGTATGTCCCTATCGAGTATATTAAACTTAATTACTTGTGCCAGCTAGCTCAGAGGCCACTAGAAACTCCTTGACAAACAAGAAGGGAGTAGTTTCTGGCAGCCGCAAAACATGACCACTTTGTTTCCCTTTAGAATCAGAACGTGTCCCAGAGTCGTGGAAACAATAGATAACCGTTTCACTCAGCTCACTCGTGCATACTTAGTTTTCCTCAAAGTTACACAGAAAGAATAGACGGGCGTTTCAATAAAAGGTTTATTGAACAGTCTTGTTTCTTGTGTAAGTAAAGTGTGCAGTTACGACCACAAGACAATATGCAAGATAAATAATGTACAGCGTAAGCAGTAGAAATAAATAATACTGCGCTAGCATGACCTTTAGCAGATATTCATTTACATAAATAACACAGACTAAAAATGCGAGTACTCATACGATGCGTTTCTAAGCTAGTTCTACCCCAATGTACCTAACCTAACCTAGGTGTAGGGAGAGGTATGAAGTAGGTGAAGTATTCCTTACTATGGTATACTAAGAGTATGTTACGCCTAGTATGCCTAGTATGCCAAGAGTCCCTCTAGGTTCTAGTCAGCTCCATACCTTAAGAATGAGAGAGGTAGGAATCTCTTGCCAGACTCGAACTCCAACACCCCGCAAGGGAAGTCAGATCACTGGAAGCTGGACTCTCTGCATGCAGGGATGACTGCGTCTTCTCAGTGCGTCAGGCCGGGAAACGGGATCCTCTGAAGTCGAGGTCTCTTCTAGTTTACAAGGGCTAGGGAAGGTATATTTATACCTGAGAGGTACCTCAGAATGTTAGCATTGACGTGAATCGGACAGCGGAAGACGTCATGAATGAACCCCTCAGGTATAACGGTTCATGCATAATAGATGAGTCCTTGAAGAAATCAATAGTCCTGTGCTAGGGAAACTCCCGAAGCCTAAGGGTCTGTTCTTCAAGAACTCGTTGTGACGTTAGGGTGGACGGATGTCGGAGACCATGCCTGTATTTGGAGTGCACGGTTTAATGCCTAAATAAGGACTGGGATTTTATGCCTATATAAGGACATGATACAGGAAAACCTATATATGGACATCCTAAGAGGAATACAACACAGGTGTCTAAAAACCTGACTCTTTTTCACGAACGCAACCTCCTCCCCCCGCTGCAAAGACTCAGGAGTGATGTCTTGCACCGGAAGTCACTTCCATTGTCCTTGTTAGGGCGTGCAGCCCTCTTTAAAATGCTGTCCCTTCCGCGGTTTTTATATGCCCTGCAGAACACGCCATACCCAGTGAGAACAGACTATTTTAAATCTATCGACAGTGCCCTGAGGAAACTCCTGTGGGAAGGGAAACCACCACGGATATCGATCCAAAAGCTTACGAGAGGCTGGTACGATGTGGGAATAGCCCTCCCGGATATAAAAAGATATTACTGGGCGGCGCAACTCACTGCAATAAATCAATGTATGTACAGGCCGCAGGGAGATCCGGGATTTAATATGGATCCATAGCTACTTCCAGGGGGAAGTTTTATGGGTGCGCTCTACGCAAACCCTTCTAAATTGAAATTGTCGGGACCCACTGGACACACGGTCCAAGTGTGGCGGGCTGCCATGACAAGTCTGGGCTGGAAGGATAAACTTTCATTGGCCACCCCACTTTGGGATATTGCACTTTTAGGTAATTTACGATTCACTAAAGGCTTTGACTGCTGGGACCTCATAGGCATCTCCACAGTCCGGGACCTATGGAGGGCGGAGGGGGTGCTTTCCTTTACCCAATGGCAGGACGAATACGATCTTGCCGGTACAGAACGATTCAGGTACTTACAGATTAGACATGCATTACAGGCGGCAATACCAAAAGGAGAGATGCCACCAGAGTCGTCCCGGCTAGAGGACAGGATACTAGACGGTAATCTCCCTGAGAAGACAATTTCGCTGATATATAAAAAACTTACTAACAATATGCCTGATCCCCTACTCTGACTCAGGACTAAATGGGATCACGACGTGGCGGGACTGGATGATGAGGAATGGCTAGAGGCTCTCGCCTCACCCAAGGAAACTGCTATTTCCTCCAGACTCAGGCTAGTACAGCTTAAAATACTTCATAGAATATACCTCTCGGGGCCAACGCTGGTGAAGATGGGCTACAGGACCAACGCAGACTGCACGAAGGGATGTGGGCAGGAAGGTACCTTTGTGCACTTGCTCTGGGAATGTCAGGCTATCCAAGAATACTGGGCGGGGGTGGCGAGTAGCATGGAGGAAGTAATGGGTGTTACAATCGACTGTAATATAAAACTGTGCCTTTTAAATATTTGGGGTCCCACTGACTTAAATACCAAGGAGAGAACATGGGTGACATTGGGAATGATGATATCCAAAAGGAATATTGCCTGGTTGTGGGGGGTGCAAGAAAAACCGTCACTGAGACTTTGGGAAAACGATATGGACCAGTGTATGTTCACTGAGAAGGCAGTGTACGAATCTAGAGGCTGTCCCAACAAATGGACACAAATATAGAATAAATAGAACTGTTATAGAGGCGAGATCTGTGAACCACCATTGCCAAGGCGAAGGCATGAATCAGAGTAGACTGGTCCCAATTTGACTAACTGTGTAAAGTTTGTAATTTGACGATTGCTTTTATATCTGGGGGAGCTCTATCCATGGATGTCGCATTGGCGTTAACGATGTACCATTGTTTAAACCTGTACTACCATGTCTTTAATAAAAAGAACAGTTAAAAAAACAAAAGTTGCACCCGAGTCTGCTGGACCCAGGAAAGTCATTGGTGTACAGCTTGGTCATCCAGAAGACAAGTTATCGCCCATGGAAGGATTTGGCTGTAACCGCGATACCATGGCAACTGGACTTCTACCAGGAATGAGAGGACTTCGAGGGGCATCAACCCATGTGGCCAGGACCATCTCACTCCACTCGTGGGCTGAGTAGAAGCCGCAGAAAGACCCCCGTCCGCAGAATCGTTTCCACAGCATCCTTGAGCATCTTCAGCATCCTGTATCTCTTGCATCAGGAGCACTTCCACAAAAACCTATAGCAAAAGGATAAAAGTGACTGAAGATTGCTTCTTCCACCAAGGTAATAGTTTCTGAGGGCCTTGCTGGTCCTCTTGACTGGGTCCTTGCCAGAGTTGTTCACCTAAAGTAACTGGAAGTAACCCCATTGATACTTACCTACATTTTTCCTGGAAAAAATATTGTGTCATATTCATTGAATTTGCCAATGCTTGTTCGCGGTTCAGTAAAAAAGTGAATATTTACTATACCTTGTAAAATCTGTATCTCAGGAACCCTACAATGGATCTTTTTGGTTCTGGTGTCTAAAATATATAAAAATACAGTCTATTTTTATAAATTGGTGTATAATTCCTTTAGTGTGTCATGTATTTCTCCATCAATTGTTTTGGTGCTGTTTAAATGCTTAATACTTTGTGTAAGCTTGACTGCGCAGAGACACACCTACCCAGGTTTGAGCTAAATGTTTCACGAACGAAATCTACTGGTCCTAAAGGGGTTGGTAAGTGTATTACACAGTGAGGTTGCACAACCACACCATATATTACAACCTATTTCCTCACATATGGCTTCTCTGGTTGAGGTGATGTCACTTAAATTGACATTTACGTTCTCCCTTTATTAAATCGTCAGACTTACATTAAAATTGCATGTGGATGAGCTAAAAATCTGTTCCACAGGTTTCTCCCTACCACGACATTAAAAACAGAAGGGCCAAACAACAGACCCTACTTCTCTTTTCCATCAACATATTTCAGTGCTCGAATATGCCCCTATGGGCTTAGCTGTCCTCCCCAGCAATACAGGTATCTTGCATCAAATATTGTGAAATAATCGCTGCTTCATAGAGCATGCTCACCAGCCTCAGAAGGGGGCAGGCGATGGGGCAAATTTCCTGAGGTCCCACTCCTTGACAAGGTCTCTCAACTAACTGTTGGTGAGTATGTCCGCATGTGCAGTTTGTTTCACATGGCAAGTCACAGTACTCATAGCCTGTGCTATGAAACAGGCCATGTCCACAATGCCAAGCCACACTTGCAACTTATCGGGTGTGGACAATAGGAGTGCTTAGGCCTTGAGGCTGCAAACTGGGTGCCCAACACTAAAGCATCTCCTGCCTTGATACCAGTGCCAAGAGGGCAGTGGAAGGGAGGCGGTGATGGCCAGTTCCCATAATTCACCATGGACCCATCCGTGTTGAAGCCTGTATGGAAAAAAACTGCTCTGAGAAGGTTGTGAAGAACAGCTCTTAGCTCAGCCTGGACCTTCGCCCCACCACAAGTATCACTGAATGCCACTTTATTTATAACTTTTACATAAAAAGAGTACTTTGGATTGCTTCACTTTAGCACCTTACATTATACCTCTGCACTGAATGACCTTTATTAAAATAGGTGAACCACACCTTTTCTGCAGTGACAATTTTATTAATGACTACAGTTGTCTGGTTTCTTCTAAAAGCCTTTTTTTAATAAATGGAGTAACATTATGGTCTGTTAAAACATACACAAGAGAGGTTGTTGTACAGAGAACATCCTAAACTATTTCAAGGTGCTCTCAAATGTAAAGATCATTGAAAAGGATGCACAGTGATGAAAAGTAATTTACTAGGGTAACACTGTATCCTCAAGCTTGGATGCTGGGATTGAAACCAGATTTCCTTAATAGACATTGTGCAGTTCAGATGCTGGATGGATATTATGTTCTTTCCCCCTTCAGCCCTCATGACGATTTTATCAGTGGCTCAAAAGGCAAATCAGTTGTCTTGCGCCTCTTATACAAGGCCTTTATTATTGTTACCGATGGAGCAACATTATGGTCTGTTAAACTATATACATGAGAAGTATTTGTACAGTGTGCATCTTGAACTGGTTTATTTCAAGGTCTACTCAAATGCGATGATCACTGAAAAGGAGGCAGAGAGAAGAGACGTAATTGCCCAGGGTCACACCATTTGGTTAAGCTGAGAAGCTACGACTTGAAACCAGGGTCTCTGTGCTAGGGCCCTACTACTAGCTATACCTTTGATCCAGTATAAGCTTCTGACTGGCCTGGACTGGTAATGTATGTGCATTCAAAATATCCTTTTTTATGAGAGGGGGCAACATCTGTTGAAACATCCCTCTTAATAGAACAGATACACCTTGGGCAGAAACAGTGCAAATTTCTCTCCTTCAGAGGACAGGTAAAGCAAGGGTAGCATCAGCACAAGCTTTTCCCATCACAGGACAGTACAAATAAAGCAACTGCAGTGCAAGCTTCACTGCCTCACAGAACAGGGAAAGGATGGCAGTTGCAAAGCAAGCTTCCCTCTCTCACAGAAGGCAGAAAGTGCAGTCTTCCATTTCCTGCAGAACAGATCCAGCAGGGCAGAGTTGTACAAGCTTTCATCGCCCACAGAACATGTACACTTAAGGTGTGAGTGGTATGCAACTTAAAGACAGATCTCTAGAACGAGTGCCATACCTGCCAACTCACACGGTGCCACCGTGTGACACGTGATATCGGCTCCCATCACACTGTCTCCCGGTGAGGAGCCGATATCACACTTTGGCTGGGGAAAACTAGCTGAAAACCACTGTAAACAGTGGTTTTTAGCTCGTTTTTGGAGGCTTTGAACTGCCGACTTCAATTAAGGAGTGTGAAAACACCCCAGGCCATCAGCACCAATGTCAACAACCTTTTTTTTGGGAGGGAGGCTTGGGTGCAGGTTGGGGTTAAAAAGTGCCTTGTAGGTATTTCTCGGCAGGAGTCCGCTTCAAGGCCCCGCCCCCTTCTCACACAGTGAGATTGGTCTTCAAGTTGGCAGGTATGGAGTGCTTAACTCACTCAGGGGAGTATAGGAGGATGAGTGAGTGAATGTGCGAGTTCTCACGCCATTCTCATTTAGGTGCTCCACGTCAGCATTCTGAAAATCATGCTGCCGTCACTCAGAGAGCTAGTGTTTGTTTTAATTCCTTTATTTTCCATGTATTAAGAAATTGCAGTAACCTGGCAGGGCAGCGTTATTTGCAGCAGCCTCACCACGACACAGCCTATGTATGACGGGCACTCAGGTGCCAACCTCTTCAAAAAGGTTTTGAATGGTGCACATCAGGCTCTGAGTAGTCCCATCCTCGGCGCTGCACCTGTACAAAGTGATGAGGCCGGCTAGTGGTCGTATGTGTAATAATGACGTATGGCTCTCGTTGTCGCTGTGCCAAGGATACTGCCCAGAGAGCCTCAGGAGGAGGTGGGAGTGTGGAGTGCAGGATTTCCCTTGAGAAGGAAAAGGCTGAATCAGCCTCGTAGTCAGTGTGTCATGGGGCCTGGGGCAAGGAAGGGAATTACCCCCTCCCCAAGCTGTTTGAATGATAAAATACAGGAATAAGCATGATTCAGAGGGCTCCTCGGGCCTCTGGGCCCCAGGTACCACCTGAAGCGACGCCCCCCGGCTCAATGAGCACAAAAAGGGCATTTTCGAAGACAGCCACTCTGGCGCGATGGATTTAGAGGTGTCCAAAATATGTCCAGGACGGTCGGATCCTTGCCAGTTTTTCTGGAAGTTCCCATAAGACAAGTTTAGCCACAAGTAATCTAAAATAAAATATTTGCATAGCCAGTGGTCATCTGACATGCATCCTGCTCTCCTGGGTCTATGTTGGACACCCTGATAGAGTAAGAAGGGACAAAACGTGGGAGGACCTGCAACATGATGTGTAATGGGCGCCCAAAGGAGGCCTACTTCAAACACGGACCACCGCAGGCGCTATCGGCCAGCATCGTGTGCATGAGGTGCGGTGCCCCAACCCACCCCACCCATCAGGATGCAGAGCCGCAGCGGAAAGGCACCTGAAATCAAACACAGAAACGGAAAATAAAGCAGTGTATGCCATGTCAGAACACGCCCCATTGTTTCCATGACACGATGCAGGCAGAGCACATCTCCCCGCCCTTCACTTTAGGGGGTGTCAGAACACATCCATCTTGCTCTCCCTACACCCAGGGCATGTAGCAGTGCGGAACACATCTCCCTTGTCCCCCCTAAACCGCTTTGTCTGGCGTGTCAACCTCACCCTACTGTACGGCAGTGCCACAACACGCCCCTCTACATTTCCCTTCAGTCCAGTGCCTGCAGTTCCAATCCACACATCCTTCCTTGCTCCCCCTTGACGCCAAGGCACGCAGTGCCAAAATATATCCGATCCCCTCCCTGACAGCGCGTGCAGTGCCAGGACAGGCCGCTGCCTTTCTGCCTTCGCCCCATGACACGCCGTGACAGAGAGAACACAGTGCCTTTGTCTCCATTCCCCCAGCGCCTGCATTGCAGAACAGCTCTTGTTCTCACTTCCCACAGTGCAGACAGTGCAAGATCTCACCTCTTATTTCCCTCTACTGCGGTGCAAGCAGTGCAAGATCCCATGCCCCTGCTTTCCGTTCGGCTGATGTATTCGGTTCTCTGTCTCCTCCCTTGCCCGCCTTCACTCTAGTGCAGTGTGAGGCCTATCACCCTTAGTCACACTTCTCGCGCGCGCAACGCCAGGACGCACTTGTATTTACTCTCGCCATCCAATACAGGTACTACCACAGTACACCCCCACTCTCCCTTTTATCTTGGTACATGCCTGTGCACATTCCCATGAGTCGCCATTCACCCTAAGGCCCGCGCGTGCAGAAACGAACACGGAACCTCAGAAGACACCATCGGTTCTCCAATTTTATTACAATGAATTCAGTGCCGGAAAACAACCCTTCATTCCCCATTTAGTACAACGCCTTTCGCGCGCCCCTTTGATACTGCCCCTTCATTACAATGTATTGAGCATCTGAGCACATCTCTCTCTCCTATCACCGTGGTGCAATCCGAACCAAACATGCTCCTGGCACCCCAGGGCCTTAGGTGCCACGAGACAACCCCCCCTCCCCCCGCCCCCCGGGCTCTCTTTCACCCCAGGGCCCTACAGTGCCAGAAGATATGCCTTCCCTTCTCTCCTACCTCCAGTGTGTACAGCCACAACCCACCCCGCACTGTCCCTTCATCCTTACCCACTTCATACAGTGCCAGAACACAGTGCCTCTCCTTCCTTCACCGCAAACCATACGGCCCGTACACGAAAACCGTTCTCACGCCTACTCAGTGCCCGCAGTGCCAAAACATCCGCCTTTTCCTCCATTGACCGAGGACCTTTATTTTCCCTTCACGGGGCTGCCTGATGACACATCCAATTCGTCCTGTACCCTGTGCCTCCTGGAGTTCCGGAACACATATCTCCTGTTCTCACGTCACCCCAGTGCCTGCGGTGCTGGAATACATACTAGCATACTTCCCAAGTCCCTTTGACGTAGGCTCTAGGCTGGTGAAAGCTGGACCTTAAATGCAATATTGTGGTAATGCGCATACACCTCAAATCTTCCACATAGTCCTGAAATTGAAAATCGACCAAGCACCTTCTGACCCGCCCTCCCCTACCCCCACCCCTGGCCGGTCGATACCATCATGTGTGATCACCGTTTGTTGCGAGGCAATGGTGATACAGTTAATGCTGCTTCTAGCGCACACGTATCAGTGTTGCTGATATGCCTCCCGTGTATCGCTGTGTTTTCCCCAGGGTCTGTCGCCCCCAATACCTTGTTTTAGGAGTGTTTTCTTGAAGTACCTTTCCATGTTGAATAACAGACCAAATCCAATAACACTGAATTTGAGGTTCTCCTCTATGTTTGTGTGTCTCAGAGGTGGTACATACTTGGATTTATATCGCGCTTATTGCCTCCATAGCGTATCAGTGATATTGAGGATGTGGCTGTTTGTGGACAGTAAAGGACTTTCAATAGGTCAACCTGAGCTGTAAATGACATAAAATACATTTCGCTCAAGAAGCATGTATTGTATTGTAATTGCATTTATATAGCACTTACTACCCCTGACGAGGCGTCAAAGCGCTTTTTCGGCGAGTAGCGCACTACTCCGGAACCCATAAAGGATTAGTGTTGAATTAGTATAGTGAAATATGAAAGTAATTTGAGTGGTGTATAGGTTAGTCAGTCATTTGGATTCAGAAGGATAGCGGAGGGATAGAAGAGGAAAAAAGGTTTGCATTTATATAGCACTTATTACCCCTGATGGGGTGTTAAAGCGCTTTTTTGGCGAGTAGCACGCTACTCCGGAACCCATAAAGGATTATTGTTGAATTAGTATAGTGAAATATGAAAGTAATTTGAGTAGTGGATATGTTATTCAGTTATTTGGATAGAGAATGGTAGCTGAGGGATAGAAGAGGGAAAAAGGTTTGCATTTATATAGTGCTTGCTACCCCTGATGAGGTGTTGAAGCGCTTTTTCGGCGAGTAGCACGCTATTCTTGAACCCATAAAGGATTAGTGGTGAATTAGTATAGTGAAATATGAGATTTGAGAAGTGGACATGTTAGTCTGTTATTTTGATTGAAAGGGATAGTAGAGGGATAGAAGAGTGAAAGATTTAGATTTTTTTGGGTTTGGAGGTAATAGCAGTAGGAGGAGGCTTGGGATTGTAATTGCATTTAAAAAGGGAAAAAGAGATGTGGAGTGGAAGAGTCAGAGGAAGAGTTTAGAAAGGCTTGTTTTGGGGGATCGGTATAGTAAAAGAGGTGTCAGATGATGCAAGGAGGGGTGGAGTAGGGGAGAGTCTAGAAAGGGTTATTTTGGGGATCATAGTAGTAGCATGGGGTTTGGGATGAATGAGAGTTGCCAATATAAACCACAACTAACAAGGACCCATACCAAGACTCCCTGTGGGGAAATACGATTTTCCCACAATGGCACATTATATGTAGGTAGGGTGACCAGAATCTTAACCCCTTTACCGCGGCCGAAATTTCGCTGCGGTGCTGCGGCTTTGAAGAGTGGGCGGGGCCGCGTCGGCCAACGGACGTGCGCAGCACTACTGAGGTAGTGCTCGCGACGGCCGTTGGCCGACAGAAGCAGCAAAAGGGTTAAAGTAAAAAAACGTGACATTTCATAAAAATAGAAGAAGGGCTACAATTTTACTTCAAGCGAGCGCACAGAGTGTGAGCGCTCCTCAGCAGAGAATTACAGAACAGGCAGTAAGAACAACCATAAAATGCAATTTTTAAACCCAGTCGCTTGCCTGTTAATTAAATTGCTTTCATGAAACAACTACTAACTATCTCTGCTTTGTAAAATATAAAAAAGCACCTCCCGCTGTTTTCAGTCGAACCGCTCTAAAAACCGGGACAGGAGTTACATTTCCTGAAATCTGACGAGACAGCTGGTGAAAAACCGAGACCGTCCTGGAAAATCAGGGACGCCTGGTCACCCTAATTATACGCTGCTTTCGTGCGAGAGAGAGAGAATTATGTTTTGAACAATGCATTATAATGCATATAAATAGCTTCTCTCATGGTGCAATGAGAAATTACCTTCATCAAATATTTAGAAAGTTACCATCAATGCAGGATGCATATGCACTGATTCAGAGTTTGTCAGATTGAAAGTGCTAATATTGCACCAGATAAATAACAATAACCTGCGGTATATTATTTATTGGATGATAAATAGCACATATTATGAGTTTTTAGGGAATACCATGTGGGTTTTGGTGCCTACCGTACCAAAATCCGCATAGTATGGTAAATACTGCACACTTTTCCCGTTAAATTCCGTCAGGTTTGGCCTGCAAAAGTTAACAAGGGGTGAAATATTTAACAAAAATCTAGTCATTACTGGATGCAGTAAATACAACTTAACTCTGAATTCCAATCCCTACGCAAACAGGGTTTATGCAGGGGTCAGAAAATTCTGACCAACTGGTAATCAGGGCTATAGCGGTTCTGGGCCCAGATAAATGTTTAACATCATACATAAGACCTCATCCAAGCAGATCAATAGTGCGCTATGCTTCTGATAAATGTTTGTTCACAAGAGAGAACACCTACCTAATTGGGGACTATCATGTTCTTGTTGTCTATGAGAAAAACATACCTTTATTCAAGCCTGGCTTAGGCAAAGATGGGACTGTGGTTTGATGCAATGTTTTCTAGGCCATTGATACTCAAAGTACGGACCGGGGGCCGCATGCGGCCCTCCTGACCTTTATATGTGGCCCTGTACTCCACTGCAGCACTGGCCTGCTGTATAGTTGACTCAGCATTAAACCTTAAAAAAATGTTAAATAAACAGTCAAGCATGTATTTAAAGGTTAATTGATGCTAAAGAAACGCAGTACCTAGGGAGTCTTTAAACTATGTGGTAAAGCAGCATGGCTGCTGTGCAGCATGTTAAACAAGCATTTGCAATGCAATAGGTCTCGCATTTGCGAGAGTTTAAGCTATTGGCACGGTAAATAGCAATGCATTTCATTTATATTTTAAAAACCAACACATAAATAAAAGGCATTGTCATTTACAATGCCAATAGCTCAAATTCTCATAAATGCGAGACTTATTGCATTGCAAATGCTTGTTTTATTTTGCATACACATGCCACATGGTGGAAAAAAAAGAACAGATGTCATTCTGAGACCTAAAAATGGTGGCTATGTACTTCCAGTAAAAATGTTTAATTACAATAAAAAAAATCACCATTGCAAATAATTGTAATAATGCTCGAGGTGCTGCACGGGTCAGACATGGACGTATGCAGTGGGCGGATGTGACGTGGTGCTGGCAAAAAAACTGTGGGGTGCCTATGTTTGGCAGCATAATGTCACGAGGTGAGGATATAGCGCGACTCGGATAGACAGTGCGAGTATACAGGAATACAAAATGCAGGTTGTGGGGAACAGAAACCAAGACCACAATATTACCACCATGGACATTTCTTGCCACAAATTATGTTGAACACGCACAAGATGTTGCATCATCGGAAAGTGGGCAAATATAGTTTGCCAATATATGGCATACCAAGAAAAAACGGAAAAAATACATACATTCTGCTCACACGTAATTGACATAGACTCTGCTCACACCTAATTTACAAGTAAATATCATGCTCAGGTACCGTTTTCTGTAGGTTCTGATATTTATTGAATATTTCTGTCAGTATTTCCACATTGCATGTGCCAGGTAGACAAGCGTTAGTTTCTCAGTGGTTTTATGGATGTGGATTATGTTTGCTTTATGAAATGCAGAGGAAGGAGGCAGCTAGATCGATGAAGTGGATTCTGTGCAGGCGTCTTTGTTTACCAGATTGACTGCAATGATGAGTGTAAAGCGCCCCTCCTCAGTGATAGGTTTGATGACAATGGAGCTCCAGCAAGCTCTTTAAACAAGGAGGGAGGGGGGAGTGAGAGCGGAGAGCGGGGGTGGAGGAGCATGGAAAGAGACAACAATGAAACCATTAACAGCGTGGCGCTCGTGAAAGGGTGCCATGCTGATAATGTATGTATGCATGTCACACACTTGTAAATTAAATAAACATTGGATAAATCTTGCAAGCTGGCAACACAGAAAAGCACGCATTAAGGAGGCTATGCAGTATGCTTCTGGCTACACAAATGGCCCACAATATTTCCGTATTGCTGTGCGGCTGATTTTTTAAATCGCCTGGGGCATGAAGCTTGTTCCGTCTGTGTGCGCCTCACAGGCTGGAGAGAAGAATACGCGAGAAACTTTAAAAAGCAAGTGGGCAGTGTAGTAGGTAGTGAGCTGCGGTGCGCCGCGAGGCAGCTGGGTTCCGGGGAGAGACGCAGCTAGGAAGGTGAAGGGCACAAACCCACTCCTGCACTGGCGAGAGCTGTGGTGATAGAAAATGCGCGGCTGCCATTTTAAAAGATACAACACAGCGGGCGCCCGGTTGATGAAAGGAAACATGCTGTGTGCCTCCTGTAGCAGCTGGTCGAAGTGTGGTTGGAGAAATGCATAGCTGTTGTGCCTCCAAGAACAGCTTTGAACAAGCATTGGCCGCGCGGCCGTGCGAGACGCGCTCTGTGGTGGGGAGGGGGAGCAGCGGGAGAGCAAGTGACGCGCGGCCGTGAAAGTGACACGGCCGCGCGGCCCCGAGAAGCGCTCTGTGGTGGGGGAGGGGAGGAGCAAGTGAGAGGAAAGACATATGGCGCCTGGAGCATGCGAGGAATGCGCGTTACTGTGCGCGTACTCGCATGCTCTAGGCCAGCCAAAAGTTGTGGTCGCATTTCTGCAAGCCCACTACAAAATGTCTCGCCCAGAGCCAGCGCTGAAGCGCTGGCTTTCAGGCGAGACCTAAAAAGTATGATCAAAAAATGTTAAAAGTATTTTTGTTCCCTTATACATAACCAAGCAGACATTATGTTCAACTGAACGGCCCTATTAAAAAAAGAATTAACATAAGAAATGTATTCTAGTTTTTTTGTTCTTGCAATGCTGGCAAATTCTTTCTGTCTGTTCTAATGCTTGATTGTTATAGTTTTTTTGTTTTTCTGTTATGGGGTGTGGTGGGGTTAGACAAACAATGGGAGGGTGGAGGTTAAGATATAGTACCTGAATTACAACACGAGCAGCGGACGGACACTAGGGGAGAGTCGACAGATGCCAGATTCTGTGGGCAGACTGAGGAGGTGTTGAGTGATGCTGAGGTGGTGGTGTGCTGGTAAAGAGGTGATGCTGAGGTAGTGGTGTGCTGGGTGCAGAGGCCATGCTCAGGTAATGCTGAGTGATACTGACGTGGTGCTGAGGTGGTTCTGAGTGATGTGCTGGTGCTGTGTCATGCTGAGGTGGTGGTGATGAGCTGGGGCTCAGGTGGTGCTGATTTGGTGTAGTGCTAAGGTAATGCTGCGCTGATGCTGAGGTGGTGCTAAGGCCCTATTTTTACCATAAGGGGTGGAACACTAGACTGCCAAGAATTCTTAGCTACGTTTTAGGCAGGGTCATTGGAACTATGCGGCAGGAGAGGACCAAATTATGCAGCGCGGTTGACTAAAATATGTGGCATAATGCAGCACATGTTGGTATGGTACTACTTCAATATTTTGTTATCTTTACCCATGTTAGCACTGCCTTATAAAAGGTTTCACGTTATTAGTACCACTTTAACATCCAAATGCAGCAATAAGCTACTTAAGATGACCAGCCAGTCTTTACAAACAGCTTTCTACTTCGGGTAATACATGTCGCTGCATTTTGTTTTGTGTGTAACTTTTGAACAGTTTGAGCTATAGATAAAACAAATGTTTTGTTTCTATGCATAATGTAGCAGGTGACTGGTTATATAGCAAGTGTGGTAAATCCATAATTATGCACAATAAACCACAGACGCAGAATCGCATAAATTGAGTGCCCCTGGTTTTAGCGCTCAACCGGCCTGCCTCTTTGACCTACTAGAACCTAAATACCTAAGCCAAACAATGTGGACACTTTTGTCCATAGCATTCCCCTAACCCGCCTGAGATTTGAGTAATGGGGGAAAGGATGCCATATTTTGTGTTGAGTAAGTGATGGACAACATAGCCTGTGGTTCAATCTACTAAAATGTGCGCTGGGGAAAGGATGCCATATTTTGTGTTCAGTAAGTGATGGACAACATAGGCTGTGGTTCAATCTACTAAAATGTGCGCTGCCTTCATACACAAATTAAAGTGTGCTTTAAGAAACTGTATTTGGACTGTTCTCCTGATTTTTAAAAAGCAAGAGTGAAGACAGATGTTTATCAATTTACTGTGATGAGCACCCACCACTTCCTATATAAAATACTACATTTTACATGCCTGTACGGCGTTATTATAACCAAATGCCACTAGGACATGCAGCACAAACAGAAGCTGGGTGTATTTTCACAGGTTAATTCAAAAGACACACTTCTGTTTCACAAACACGACAGCCATGTAAGCAGAAGCCATTTTAAGAACTTCTTGTATTTAAGTGTCTTTTTTGGCAGAGTGGTAGTCCCCTGAAATGTGCCAGCTATACATATGCCACAACCAGGTTACAGTCCCACTGAATCATCCCTTATGGGCCCAGGTGCAGAGTGCAGGGACTAACAGATGTGGGCAGGTGGCGCTCTGTGCCATGGTAGTGAGGGCCGGCAGAAACCAGAAGCTCGTTTATCCCTCAACTGTGCCAGGCTTCAAATACATCACTGCAGGGGCAATCAGCAGTTTATTTTGGTAGAGCGTCCTGGCTAAGAGCAAGTATCAAAAGTTAAAGCGACAGCCTCCAGACTCAGCCAGTCAGGGAAAACAAAGCTACTGTCACTTCAGAACATGACCAAGACAAGAACCGAGCAACGCATTGTATGTATGCACATGAAATTATACTAACACTGGCCCTTTAAATAGCACACAATACAAATTTACTTCAGGGCACTTATTAATAAATAAGTGTTATTTACCTAATTAGTACTCCTTTAAAAAATAAAGAAAAGAAATACTGATTTAAAAACCTTTAACAAGTCAAGCTTGGGCCTTGCAAATTACATTGAAATGTTTGCCGCACGATCATAACCCAGTGACCTGTCTTACAATGACTGCAACTTGTCATATGATACCAGGATCTCTGCAGCAGCTCCATTAACCACTGTACCTGCAGTTTAATTGCAGGCACCAGAACTTTTTAAGTAAAGTTGTGATAGTTCATACTGGTAAACGAGCAGACTACACACAGCTCTCAGCAGCAAGTACATTAACCCACAAAGCTACCCTACAATGTGGTCTGTCTCAACACAAACATATACCAAAGCAGCATTACTACCGCATTCCCCTTCTTGACAATTTCTGTTGTGTGTGTGTGTGTGTGTGGGGGGGGGGCGGCACCATTTGGAAAAACAATGATGCTTCCTGCTAGCACAATATTGGCTGACTGACGTTCTTTCACACCTCAAGACTCTGACGTTTCTCATTTCTGCTGTCATCACAAATTTGTGGGTTTCTGGAGCACGCCGTTTCAGTTTCAATGTGTTAAATTCTGTAAAATAAGCATTTAAAGACGTGAGGACTTTCAAACGCTTAGACTTTCTTGTGAACAGGGCCTAGACTTTGCCTGAGATTAGCTGCAGCAGGCAGGGGGAGGCTTCAAGAGAGAAAGAGGAGGAGGAGGAAGGTAGAGAAAACGACCAGAGAGGGAGAAGCGAACGAGAAGAGAAGGAAAGAGAATGGATGGAAAAACAGATTGAGCAATTAAGACTAAGGAAGTGAGGCTGGTTTGAGCATTTTCCGCATATCGTTCCCCAGTCCTGTCCTACCGGGTGAACTCCTAAGAAAACTTGTGGCCCTGCACGTTTTTTGTTTTGTTTTTTTAACAGAAATTTAGCACTAGGTGGTAGATATATTATGCCATTACAAGCACCTTTTTAATCGCCTGAGCCCGCACTGCTTGCATCAAGCATGCATATAAATAGAAGTGAGGCGACGGCTGCCCCCTCTGCTCCCTTCTCACGCAGGCCACCAATCCACAGACACACTAATTGTACCCTGCACATAAACCGGGTGTGAGGCTTGCAACAATGGCGTCGAATTCCATTCAAAGGGGTGCAGCACTTTTCAAGCATTTAAAACACCAGAAAGACTGTGTCCGAACAAACCGTGAATAAAACATTCCACTTCACAGTAAGGCAGACTTCTCTCAACAAGTGATACTCACTGCTGCTGCTTTAGTGCTGCTCCGGTTTGAGGCAGACAAAGCGCTTTACATGCACCACCTTTGAAGTGCTCCTTCTTGAAGGAGGGACGCGCTTTCCATAAGCTGCACGCCTTTGCCAAAGGGGAGGAAGCACAAGTAAAGCGCCTAACACACACTGAGCATAGAGCAACCATGCCACGTGTGTGTGTGTGTGTGTGCATCACAGAGAACTGACAGTTCTGGAACAATTTAGAGTGCACACAGAGACCGCAGTTCAAGGGGCGTCTGCCATCCGGGGGCTGTGCCACACAGCAGCTGCTACCTCAGAGCTCCTTCCCTCAGAAAGAGGCGTGAATGCCGCCCGGGTACAGAAGCCCTGGAGAGGAAAAGGGCAATTAAAACAGCGGATTGTCTGTCGGACACACAGCGAGGCTACGGCAGGCGGGCCATTACTAAAGCACAAGCATTCCATATACCTGCCAACCGAAAACGAGCTGAGAGGAAAAACAGAAATAGTGTGCCGCAACCAGCATAGAACAGCAGGAGAGCTCGAGTACATGTAAGAGGGTCAGTCGCTGTGGGAGGGAACTAAGCACACAAAGGAGGGACAAATTCAACAAATGCACCAATGAAAAGCCAGCATTTTACGCCGTCACACAAAATAACGAAGAGAAAGCATGGGTGTGCCAAAAAGCTGATATGAGAGATTACACGTCTCGCAGAGCATGCGCGCTGTCTCTAGGCTCGACCTAAAAAGGCCAAATGGCCCCTTAAAACAGGCCTTGGTTATGGCTAAGGCTCCCTGTTTTCTATTTTTACTGATTTTTACAGATAAATACAGACAGAAAAACATCTTTTTTCCTGTCTGTATTTATTTCTAAATATGGATAAATACAGAAATTAGGTTTTCTCTTGGACGATTTGCACTGCTCTCAATCATGAGTGTTAGGTCAATAGCTGTGCAGTTGACATGTAGGAGAGTTAAAAATATAAAAAGTTTTCCCAATGAAGCTGAAATACCTTTAGTAGTACAGCTAGTTTAAGCGTATTGTAATGTAAATGGGTAAAGCCCATGAGAGGATGTGATCTTACGGCTAGACTGCCGACCTTGGAGCTGGGAAACCAAGGTTCGAGCCTCTGGGTCGACTCCACATCCTGTGATTATGGGCAAATCACTTAATCTCCCAGCGCCTACCAAAAAAATGAATGTGTCCTTGTGTAACGTAACTGGTGCTCATGTAAAGCGCTCCAATACCTTTGGGTCGAGTTCGCGCTATATAAATCTGCAAAACAAAAGCCATTGGCCACTCAAACGTGAGTAAGCATTTGCAGTTGAAATAAATGTGGAAATATACCCATTGCAGCTTCATTATTTACACTAAGCACAAAGTAAATATGGATAATTACAGATAAAATAATAAAAAAAATATGGATAAATACAGATAAAATAATTAAAAAAAGAATATGGATAAATACAGACGGAAGTGTCAAAAAAATAAATACCATAAAACAGGGGAGCCCTAGTTATGGCCCAGCTGGAGTCTGAAGTAACAAATCCCTCTCCCGCCTGCACGTTGCTGCTCGGAATGAAAGCAGACAGTAAGTAGGCGATGCTGTATGTGTCCGGGTGTTTGAAAATTACACCAGGACAAATTCAGCATATTTCTGTGGGACCCTACTTTTTGGCAGGGTGACGACCACCCTGTGAAAATAGTGGGTGGGCGCTGTCCACCCCTGTGTACCCCCAACTTGTTCCCTGGCTTTACTTCCCCAATCACCCACTTTATCAGCACCCCCCCCACCCCGAACTGCCACTGCTGGCATTAGTGTGGCCCTCGGTCACGTGACAGACCACATTTTTGGGCCCAAGGGAAATCAAAGGCGATTATTTCACTGCAGTGTGTTTTAATACACATACTGCCCTGAATGTATGAAAAGATTAGGTTATATACTTTCCGTGCTAGAATCAGAATTACTTCAATTGTGTGTAGGTGAGGAGGATAGCAGTAGTATCACCTAGGAGGATATTGGTTTACTACTCTTGTAATACTGATGTCATTGACTATTTATGTTGTGGAGACAGAACTATGCTCCGGACTTCTAGAGGCAGGGTAGACTTAACAAGCCTTTACCGTAGTACTGATTATGGTATATCACAACTAGTATGTTGAAAAAGTTAGCCCTCATTCTTTTGTAGACATTATACTTGGTTACTACTGGCAACCGTGGCTATGTACTTGCAGAAATGGAAGGCGACCGTGCTGCTGTGTTAATTTTTCAGAACAAAACTTCGCGACGACGGCTTATATTTTTCTAGAGGACTATGCCGCGGTTCGACTCGTAACTGCGTATAACAGCGCTGTCATTTCATCGCTGGTAAAGAGCGAAAACAGACTTCTATTGTCTCATTCTGCCTCGTCAGCCATTTTGAGGCGAGGCCTCGGCGCATTGGGGTGCAGTCTGGAGAAGAGCGCATGCCCATTTCGACCAAGGCTCGCCGCATAGCCAGAGCAAGGCGTCGAATGAAAGGGCGCGCGCCGGGAGCAGGGGGAAGGGAGCCAGTGACGCATCCTCCCGCCTCCGCCCGACCCGAGCGCCTGCGCAGCGAGCCAGCGCGACGTTAAGCTAGGGAAACAATCGAAAAAGGGCGCGCGCGCCAGAAGGGCGAGGTTCCGGGTGGGCTGAGTGGAGCCTCGCTCTGGCGCTGGTGACGTCACATCGTATAAAAGGAGAGGCGCGCGTCAGTTCTGCAGACCGCGCGCTCAGACCAAGAAGAAGCAGCAGCTCGAAACACCGCTGCGACCGCCTGTGAGATATACCGAGGCCATCAACCAATCATGAGGGAGATCGTGCACCTGCAGGCAGGACAGTGCGGCAACCAGATCGGGGCCAAGGTGAGGGGGTTAAGAGGCCATTAATAAGGATCCAATGAGGATACCGGGGGGCGAGCAGGTGGCAGTCTAGAAAGGGGGCGGGCACAAGGATGCTGAACAAGTGCGATGAAATTCAGTGGTTCAAGGGACTCATTAATTAGCTTAGGTGAAAGACATAGCCGTTCAACAGTACTGTTTCTTATTTATGGGTTGGGTGGTCGTCTGCCTTGCACATGGTCGGCGGTGACCGGTAGTTTAAAATGGCGACTGTCGGGAGTGGAAGACTCAACCCCGCCCCTAAAGAGAGTGACAGCGGCGCCATTTCTGGGTGGGGATGTACGTGTAATCTTGAATACTTTACATCTATGAACTCAGCTTGCCCAACGCTTAGCTACGCATAACAGTTGCGTACGTTTTCAGTAGTAATTGCACATGTACCCTCATCGCGCCCAAGTTATTCGGGTATGCGGCGCTGATTCGTTTTCACCACTTTATCTGTTTGATAAACCTCACGCCACCGGACGTGACCAGCTTCAGAGCATCCATTCTCAACATATCTATCATTTTCATGTCGATTACTTTTTCTACGGGAAAACATTTTCTTTGTTAATGATTCCATTCGTAGAATACCAGTGCCCACCCGTATTCTTAACTAATCTCACTAGTTAGACTTGCACACTCACCAGGTGTTAGTGATGAGATACTGTATCGTCCTTGAACCGGATTTCGGCGATCGTTTATCTCAAACACTTAATACCATTGCATTATAATGGTTGCCATGTCCCCTATCCTATGTAAGGACACTGCCTAAACTGAAACATTGGCCATACTGAATTCTAGCTGGTGTAGTCCGGTGATAAAGCAGTTCTCTCCTGGCAGCGCACAATGAACGACTTGTTTCGCGGTCTGATTAATGGTAATGCCTCCCAAGTGCAGCAGAGCGGAAGAGGTAAAGATTACCTCATGCTTTTTGTTGTGCAACGTCCTTGTAGAGACGGGCATATAGGACATGGTATAATACATGTTTCCTATTAGTCACTCCTAGTACATCAAAAAAATACACGAGCTGCAATCACGAGTGCTGAGTTTGAGACAGAAGTCATCTCGAGCCCAAGAAAGGGTGCGACATGGTATGGTACAGTAAACTAAATTACTTTAACATGGTACACAGGATTGACACTTGAATGGAGGATGCTGCTTATGACTTAGCCCTAAAGCATCCTCGCTAGTGCCAGAATTGGAACTTAAAGTTTCAGAAAGCATGAACACGAGCCGTCGGAGTATCGGAGCGCTGTACAGAGTAGCAAAGGCGATCGTTGTACATGTGAGAGACTCTAAACCTACAAGAATGGTGTTAAAGTACACTCGGCAGCATGATATAAAGTAGCCAAAAAGCAAAGTCGAATGGGAGATATTGGTAGTAAGCAGTGTTAACAGGCCTATTGTTGCAGATGCTTATTCAGGAGCAGCCGTTTTCATTCCTTTTTGAAGGAGGTCCAACTGTTGGATCGGATTTCAGGAGGGCGTTTCCTGGATGGCCGCAGGTTTACCGCATATGACGCAAAACACATGGGCATGTGTACGTTTTATTGCTTTTTGTGCTTTTAGAGAATCGAGAGCCGGGTGGAGGCTCTTGTTCCCACCCGTTGACAGCGCGCTCTTCCACTGCAGGGAGCGGCGCTGCGCGCAGCCGCGGACAGCCTTCGTGGCGCAGAGCTGAATCACGGCTCTAAAATGGAGTCCGGATCTCCAGGCTGCAGTGCCGTCGCCGCCCGGAGGGGGCGCTCCGGGATTAGCTGCAGCGCAGCTGCATGCCAAGATGGAGATTCTGCATTGATTCGCGTTGTATCGGATTGTTCTCTGAGGCATCTTTGATTTGCGGATTAACTGCGTGCATTTTCTGTTGCATAGCGGCCAACGTTTGTGTCAATTAGACCGCTTTCTTAGCCCGGTCAAAGCATGGATGCTCCCCAGCGTATTATAATTTAAGATAACTTCATGTCGCTGTCCTTGAAATGAATGAGCCCAGGTTGAACGTTGCGCTAATGGGTTTGGTACTCACGGGTCAGTCTTAAAGGGGGTCTGTACACGACAGAATCACTTCTCAAAGGTGTGTGTTTTTAACACGCTTGGTTTCCTTTCTCGTGAGGTACTAGCCTGCTCATCTACTTTCGCATTCGTCACATGCCGGATACCCACTGCAACATCATGTCCACCAGGCGAATTGGGAAGTAGCTTTTGCAGCCCTCCCCGGGGGCTCCTAGCGCCACTCACGGTTAGAATAAAGGGGTATCCGTAGAGTAATTTAGGCGCGTTTCGTCATTGTATCGCGCATCTGACTGTTCCTGAAGAAACGCTGCCCAGACGCGTTCGATAGTGATCACTGAGCCGCACTTCCCCCGCCATCACAAAGTATTAACTGAAAAGGCACTAAAATCGGATGATGCTAACAATTGATTAAATGCGAAATTATTTCAGTTGGAATATTGGGGCGCGGCATAAGATTCGATTTTGACTGTATTGGCGTTATTCCAGTGACCGCTGTTAATCAGTGAAACAGGACGCAATACTAATATTGGTATTTTTCTCTGCAGTTTTGGGAAGTAATCAGCGATGAGCATGGCATCGACCCCACGGGTACCTACCACGGAGACAGCGATCTTCAGCTGGAAAGGATAAACGTGTACTACAATGAAGCATCAGGTATGTTACGGCTGCGATGTCTCGCTAGTCATGTGGCACCCATGGTGCTTGTTCTTGGCTGAACAGCTGTGAATTGTCTACATTACTTGCTCTCTCTTCCACAGGTGGTAAATATGTGCCCAGGGCCATCC
This sequence comes from Calotriton arnoldi, assembly GCA_963921515.1. Classification (NCBI taxonomy): domain Eukaryota; kingdom Metazoa; phylum Chordata; class Amphibia; order Caudata; family Salamandridae; genus Calotriton; species Calotriton arnoldi. The sequence continues at coordinate 750,952 of CAWUFW010008812.1, forward strand.
TCGTCGATCTGGAGCCAGGCACTATGGACTCTGTGCGGTCGGGACCATTTGGACAGATCTTCAGACCAGACAACTTTGTCTTTGGTAAGTATTTTTTTTTTTGTTTTTTTTGGTTTTTTGAGTCTGAATAGCTTAAGTGCTGAGTGCGCAACATTCCCACTGCTCAAGGCCCAGCAATCGTGTACTCCGATATTGAGCTAGTTGATTCTGACTACAGAGTACTTCCACTTCATCTGCGGAGTGACCCGGCAGCTGTGGGGCTTGGATATGATGATTCCGTTTGTCCAGTGGGATTGGCTGCCCCATAAAGCATGGTCACATCTTCCATTAAAACAGGTTCTTTAAAGGGTGGTATTTCCATGCACTGTTAAGACTACTGCTCATCTACTCGCCGAAATCGTCTATTAAAATTGTACTTGGTGTAATGTATAACATCAAAGTAGCCCATCTTGCAGAGTTTGCATCTAAGGAATGGAACTTTACTACTGCTTGGTCGATCCTACCTGGTATTTGTGGCAAATGGGTACATTTGCTTTAGAATGGTGACGGAGCATGGTGTCTCGAACCTTTTTTGGTGTAAGCTACTTGGATTCTGAGAATAACCCCAGGCTGCTGATAGTGTTGGACTAGTGTAAAAAAGGACTACTGTAGTGACCACCTTATTTAAGGTTACTGTCGGTGAAATACTCCATGCATCAGGAAGGGTTACTGCCAGTAATGTAAAGCTGTCAATTTGGAATTCTCTTCGTAAAACATCAGTAGAAGCTCTAATGCCCCAGGTAGTTTCCCCACCGCCACATGACTTGTATATCTCGTTAGTTTGTTGTTTTGCCCTTTCAGCCATCTTTCACCAAATGTCTTGATGAGAGAACACAGCTACCTAGTACCTCCAGTGATATGAAGCGTAGGATGTAAAGAGTTGTCCATATTATCTGTTTTCAGATCTCGCATTAACTTCAGTCTAGTCTTTTTTTGGGTCTAGTTTTCTGATCGATTAAACTGAAAATAATGCTTCCAAAAACCTTTTTTATTATAAGAGTCGTGTGTAACTGTAGATGCACATGCTTAGCGATACGTCTGCCATCTAGTGTTGGGCTTGGATGTGCCTAAGTTTTTCTTTTGAGTGACTAGGTGCAGTGACTCTATTTGCTTGCAATGTGAATGGTCTTTGGCTCTTGTTGTTCCAAAAGACCTTTTTGTCACAGCAGTAAATGCCCAAACTTTACCTCAGGTTCCCACAGTCAATGGGCAACGCACTATGGATGAGTTGGTCGGGAATACTTGCGTCTTTCCCTCATCCCAGTGGCTCCCCACTTGGGCACACCAAATATTGTTCACTGCACTACCAGAACTCAGTTCCACACCAGGTAGTCCAACTGGCAGGACCGAACACAAACCAGGTAGTGGTAAGATACCCTGACCCTAGATCTCAATCTTGCAGTCTGGTTACTGAGGGCTTAAGAGTTGGGATTTCTAAATCTACCTCAACAGTGTATGGACGTTAAAGAGATAAGAAGGCACACTGCTAGACCGTGCTATGCTGCAAAGTGGTAACTGTAACTAAATGACTCATTCAAAAAGCATTGATCCTTAAACCGCAAAGGCTCTATTTGCTACTAATTTCATTTACATACCTTGGGTTAGCCTTTATTTCTAATCTTATAAAATTGTTTTTTTTCCGCAGCCTGATTCAGTTGTATAAGGGCTTTACACATGCTAGGTGTTGAGAGCTCTTGTGTAGTACATGATGGAATTAATCAGTTAGAAAGACACAGCAAATTTGTTTTCCCCAAAACCACACCAGGCATCTTCTAAATCTGGCATTTCACGGTGGATTGTTAAATATATTCAAAAGCTAAACTAACTCTGCCTGTCCCACCAAGAGCTCACTCGACACGTAAACAAATGAGCTTCAATGCCCTTTTTTATTCAGGAAACATAGCTATACATGTAACAGTTGCATGGTCTACACAGTAATTTTGTAAGTGTGTAGATTTGGCCCGTCAACAAGCAAATGTGAGCTAAGCAGTTCTGCATACATTATTTCAAACTGGAGGAAAACTGCTTGACAATCTAGGCTAAGCTGATGCTGCAAGCTGAATGTTACTTACCCAGTAAACACCTCTTTGTGGCATGTAGTGATGTAGATTCACATGCGCTCATCCATAGAAACCTGCATTGGTTGCAGTTATTTACATTCACACATGGTCCTCTCACTAGGATAGTCCTCTCTTATACTCCATCCTCACCTGCCAAGCAAAACAAATCTCAAAATCAATGAGTGGTGTTCAGGCCCATGCACATTGCAAGCAAGAGTTGTTGCACCTCATGACTCGGAGTCCTTCAAAGAAACAACTTGCACAGTCAAGCACTGAATGGGGGAATTATAATAAGCATGTGAATCTGTTTTCCTTGCCTAGAGCATCGTGGTTAGCTAAACTGAATCGCTCAACCTGTGCTGGGTGCTGCCACTAGGCTAGTAAGTCAAATTCTGACCTCAAAATATTGATTGCAAATGTTGTTGGTTATAGTTTTGAAAACATTGATTCTCATAAGGGGGTACTGTTTAAGGTATTAAATTGGCCTCATTACTTAACCTGGGTTTCTTGTTTGTAGGTCAGAGTGGTGCTGGCAACAACTGGGCTAAAGGTCACTACACAGAGGGTGCTGAACTGGTGGACTCTGTCATGGATGTAGTGCGCAAGGAGTCTGAGAGCTGTGACTGCCTCCAGGGCTTCCAGCTGACCCACTCCTTGGGTGGTGGCACCGGCTCTGGCATGGGCACACTGCTCATCAGCAAGATCCGAGAAGAGTATCCCGACAGGATCATGAACACCTTCAGCGTGGTGCCATCTCCGAAGGTCTCGGACACAGTTGTGGAGCCCTACAACGCCACCCTGTCTGTCCACCAGCTAGTTGAGAACACAGACGAGACCTTCTGCATTGACAACGAGGCTCTGTACGACATCTGCTTCCGGACCCTTAAGCTGACCACCCCTACATACGGTGACCTGAACCACCTGGTCTCCGCCACAATGAGCGGTGTCACCACTTGTCTGCGTTTCCCCGGCCAGCTCAATGCTGACCTCCGCAAGCTGGCTGTCAACATGGTGCCCTTCCCCCGTCTGCATTTCTTCATGCCCGGCTTTGCCCCGCTCACCAGCCGCGGCAGCCAGCAATACCGTGCCCTGACTGTGCCAGAGCTGACACAACAGATGTTCGATTCAAAGAACATGATGGCAGCCTGCGACCCCCGCCACGGCCGCTACCTCACCGTGGCCGCCATCTTCCGAGGCCGCATGTCCATGAAAGAAGTGGACGAGCAGATGCTCAATGTTCAGAATAAGAACAGCAGCTACTTCGTCGAGTGGATTCCAAACAACGTGAAGACAGCCGTGTGCGACATCCCGCCCAGGGGCCTCAAGATGGCTGCCACCTTCATCGGCAACAGCACAGCCATCCAGGAGCTCTTCAAGCGCATCTCCGAGCAGTTCACCGCCATGTTCCGCCGCAAGGCTTTCCTCCACTGGTACACTGGCGAGGGCATGGACGAGATGGAGTTCACCGAGGCAGAGAGCAACATGAACGACCTGGTGTCCGAGTACCAGCAGTACCAAGACGCCACTGCAGAAGAGGGCGAGTTCGAGGAGGAGGCGGAGGAGGAAGTGGCATAAATCTCTCCACACTAATAACAATGGACCATACTGCCAACACTGGCATGAACTTAAACGCTGGGCCAACCAGCATCCTGCTGGTGACTGGTCGGCTCACGTTCGGGGATGCTGGCTTTGTGTAATATGGTTATTGCTGCACTGCATTTGTCATTTCCTGTTTGTGGGTGCCCGGTCTAGTCGTCCAGACTAGAGCACGGCCTATTAGCATGAGTTGACCACACCCTTCTCCCAGCTCCCCCTTCCCCCCTGGTTGCGTTTTGCAGCCTGCCAGACTTCGGTCTTCTCACCATTGTTTGGTCGGATACTGGAAGCAGCTTGGGACCGTGTCGGTCCAGAGTTTTTCTCTAGGGGAGTTCTTTCAGATGTGGGTTTCTGTTTAGTCAATAGTTTTTGAGTGAGCAGGCTCCTAGTCAACACATCCCGGGTGGAGTGTGCTGGGGAGGAACCCCATTTTTGTTTTGTTTCCATGTAGCTTGTCTCGGGCTGCTAACCTTTCCTGTACCTTCCCTGTCACTCCTGTTTCGTTTCACTCGTTTCTGTTGTCTGGCTCAAGTTCCAGCTTTCTTTTTCACTGTTTCAGAGCGTCTGTCCTGTATGGTGCGGTAGTATGAGCTGAGAAAGCAGTCACTTGTGAATCATGGTGTCACGATTGAACCTCACATGCGAAGAAGCCTGTTGAACCGGGGGTGGGGTTGGGGAACAATTGAGATCGTAAATACTTAAGACGCCTCCATGTGACCACAATTAAAATGAGATCAAGTGCTATTCCTGGTGTCTGACTCTTTTTGGGGAGGGGGAAAGTTGCATAATTTCGCGGTTAAAGGAATTATTTTTGTGGTGTCCAACTGTATGAATTTTCTTGTGGGCTTTTGGAAACGCAGGTAAAATGTATATACTCGCCGGGGGATAAGATTTTAAAAAAAAAAAACAGCTAGTCTTTTATCGATTTATCTTTTGGGTTCAAACCAATTAACTGGAGACAACAAACGCAGACATTTTGGGGAAAAGGTAAGTTTGTTAGGGCGTGACGGATTGGCTTATATTTTGGTACTGTTAGCCTTGCTAATGGGCGAGCTAACAGCAACGGGCCATTTTGTGACCACTTTTTTGACTGGTTCCTACTAACTTGGTGGATCGCACACCGACAAATCAAGACACGAACTACTTTTTTATTTTGTAGCTTCTGCCTCCATTTGAGCTTTCAAGGTGAACTTGTTATTCAAGCTTCAGGGAGCACACGGCATTGCGAGGTTCTTTTAATTTCTGGAGCCCGAAAGCATGTTAAATTTTACGCTGAAACGTCGTTGCTCTATCTAGCAGTCCAGAGCCGTAAAGCCAAATGGGCGTGACTGCAGCCTGTGAGCCTCCTTCTACCCATATACAATCCAATTTTTTTTTTTTCCCCTTTGAGCCAACTTGGGGCGGGTTTTACAGCAACTAGGGTAGCTTAGCCAGACAACGCTGGCCATGGTGACTGCAGGGCATTACCGTTGCAGCCTTGAGATCAACACCTTTCCAGGGCACGAGTCGACGGCACACGCGGGTGGACCGTGTCCACCCACTTTTTTTCCAGGGTGAACGCCGTCCACCCTTCCAAGAATTTGGGCCCACTGAATGTGCTAAACTTGACACTTTCAGCAGCTCCTGCACGTTTTCTGCATTCAATCGGCAACGTGGGGACGGGGCTTTCTTGTTTCAGACTCCTGCTGGGCCCGTAACAAAGGCCCAATTTGTGGGGTCATCAGGTCTCCTTTTGTTGAGTCTCTTAGGGTTGGGAGCCTCACACCTGATGCAAATGAAGCAGAGGGGGAAACAGGCTCACCTTGTTAGCACTTCACACATACTTAAGAGGCAGCTTTTCAATTTGTTCAGTCCCTGTTAAGGAGATATTCATGCACTGTAAGCATGTCAGATGTGTTGGGCTTTCCTATTTACACAAAGCAAATTGCTTTTATCTAGAGCTTACTTTCCCTGAGCAGGCGTTGAAATTTAAGTACCACTATTTTTTTTTTTCTTGTATAGCCCTACTCATCCCAATGCAGGGTGTCAAAGCACTGTACATCAACACGTGCATATTACATGTACAATAAATTATATACATTTCAATATGAACAGGATGTGTTGCATAAAATGGGTGATTGCAAGGTGTAGAAGTCGCATCACATTCCATAGCTCACTGCTATTATCCTCGCAATGCGCTCAAACTTGCACATGAAAGACCTGCTGAACATATATGTGAGGGCTTTAGATCTGATGTCACTTGTGATGCCACTATGTCAATTCCTGTGTCGCATGCAATGATGCCACCTGCATACCTACTTTAGTCCCCCTTCTTTTGTAGGACTTGTGCCCTGCACCTTTCCAATCCTAGAAGTGCAAAAACAGGTGCCGTTAATGGGGTGGGAGTAAACCCCACCGCCCCTCTTAAGGTTGTACATGCGAGTGGGCTCTTGTTTTACGTGCACACTGCAAGAGGCGACCCAGTGTTCCTTCGATTCCTAACGCACCTTGAAATAGATGCTCAACTTTTCTCGGATTCATTTACCACACGGTCGAACCTTTATCTTTTCCCACTGCAAATGCTGTCCTGCTTCACCTATTAAGTGTCAAGGGTACATTCTTGATTAGTGTTTTGTAACCGGAAGAGGTTTGGCTCCATCGTGTAACCTCGCTGGTGTACTAGCGAAGCAGGATTTCTGAGCTGTATATATGCTGTACCTGGGGGGGGCTTTGTATGCCTAATGGCAGATGGGTCCGTCCTGGGTTCCCAGTATCAATAAAACTGCCCTGCTAGCTGCAGAATAAGACAATCCAGCGCTTCGCAATCACATTTTAAATCCCTAAGGGCCGTAATGTGAGCTATTTTGTGTTTAGGGGGGGTGTTGCCTGCTAAAGCAGTAAAAGCGCCATCATGGAGGAAGTTGGCCTTTAGCCCACTACCCCGTTGCACCATAGACTTCTGGGACCAATCGGTCGGCAGTTACTGCACTTTTTGCTTCGTAAAACCATCATTCTACATGGCATTTTCCCATTCCGCCAACAGTCGCCATCGGGCACAGCCCTGAAATCACTCTGCAGGTTGTTCCTGGGCCGCTTAGTAACAGAATTCCTACATACACCATCCTTGTGTAGACCCGCAAATTACATCCGGTATCCTCCCGCTGCCAATTGCCTGCAACGCCTAAACAGCCAACCGTTGTCTACTTAGAAATTTTCACTAAAGTGTGACGTTTCCGAGCGCGCCAGATGTGACCGTGACGTGCTGCGTGTCCTACGAATAACTGAAGTTGCTTCATTGTGTTCAATAGCTGGGGTGCTGACTATTCGCCCCCTGACAGAGCCCATCCATAGTGAGGTGCAGGGTGTAGGCTAACAGACTGCTGGACTTAATGGACTGATGGGGAGGGGGCAGCTATGCTGCAAGTTCTCGCTTAGACAATCTCTTGTGTACGTGTGACTTCGTGGCGGCACTCCGCGGTTTTTTGTCCCCCCCCCCCCGCGGAAGGCTATTCTAACGGTTTGTCGCGATTTGATACTGTATCGAATTCTGATTACACCCGCCCACGCTCGTGGGCAGATACTGTAGCCCATCCCATGGCGGTAAGTGGCAGATACTGTAGCAGATTCCATGGAGGGTGGATACTGCGTAGCGGTTATTTTGGGGGCGGAGCTCCCGCTGGTTACTTTGTTGAAAGCAGCCTCCGTTTGTCCCTGCGAGTCACAAGAGACTCCTTTATTCCCAATTCGCAGTTTTCCTAATGTCGAGTCACACTAGGGCGGGCTGTGACAGGAAATGGGGCCTGGCATGAAATTTAAACGTGGCCCCATTAACGTCTGGTTAGTTTCAAACTTGGAAAGCTGTAAAGCTTCGTTGCTAGGTATCTGCTTTTTCTGCAGGCAATGTTTCTTTTAATATCCGGGAAATAAATAGTAAAATTCGGCCCAGCATACCATCAAACAGCCCAGAGATTGATCGATCAGACCAGCCCTTCGGGCACTACCATCCTGCAGGCCAGTCAGACCTTGGGCTCTGTAATATTCCGCCAGAGAAGCTGCATGGCCCCACCCGCGTGTGAACTGGGCGTGTGCACGGTCTGAGAGGCTGAGGTAGCCACACCAAAGAGCGGGACCCTTGCTCAATGGCCGTAGGCTAGACAGAGTAGCTACCTATTCCGAAGCGGGTAGGGAACGCGCTATAATACCGAACCAATCTTTTGTGGCATCCTCAAAATGTCAATCCAGTGGCATGTACTGCTGTTCAATGCCAATACGCTGCCTCATCGCGAGGGTACTAAAACGCGAGCCATGTTAAAAAAAAAAGTTACTAAAACATCGGGGAACACCCGTTTTTGCAGGTTAGTTTTATACCGAAGCCAAGCATTGTGCTAACTGATTTCGCCTTGGGTGTGAAAGACAAGTGAAGCAAAATGTTGGCTTGCAAGCTAGGATGCACGTTTTCGAAGTTCACTATTTTGAGGCGTGCGTTGCGGCCCCCCCCCCCGGAAATAACCGCGGATGTGTATGCGCCCCAGTGCCGTTTTTGTTATGCGAGCACCATGATTCAAGACTCTTAACGTGTTCCCTGTATAAGGCCACTGGAATTATGAGGCGATGGGCAAATAGTGGGACATGGTTTACTTAAACATGTCTCGAGATTTTTGCGGCGAAATATGGCACTATTTGTGAGGGTATTACCTCATTGCGTGAGTAGTTTACAGTTGAGAAAGTACGTCACGCCTAAAAACCGTTCTCAGGCCGGCTGCCTTCACACGATGGGTACCATCCACGTTTGGGGTGATGCCACTTTGCCCTTCTAATTCTCGAACTAACTAGTACGTTCTGGGCTCTGATCGGTTGGTTATGTAGGGCTGCTAGGGGGCGCTGAAGCCACGCCTAAAACATGCTACGGGAAAGCAGTATCCACCAGCTGGGGTGAGCATGGTGGGGCTAAGCTAAGGACTTGTTGGTGGGCAGATCACGTCCTGCATGAGGCGTGGAATAAGCCAGCTTTTTGTGTATGGCTTCTGAAAGTACGATTTGGCCTCTTGCTCTGGTGAGGGAATTTGCGGCCCCGAACAGGATTCTGGAAGGATTTCATAGTTACGCACTTCAGGCATTGTTGGAAACAAGGTACCCATTTGGGTACAGCTGGTTCAAGAGTCCCCATCCGACTCTAAACCATACCGCCTGCGTGAAACTCGTGAGCAATGCAAAAAGATACATTTGATGCGTTACGAGGCAGTACCAAAGGCTGTTGTGCACTATACCAATACCATATAACGCCAGCGTGGGGTGAATACCCTCCTACTGGGATACATTGGCATGCACCGCCGGAAATCTGCCGATGGAATTCGTGACTGCAACAGGTAATGAATGCACTGCCACTAGAAAACGCACAGCGAGGCCAGATGTTTACAAATACAGACTGCGCCCCATAACTGAAACGCGAGACCAAATGAGCGCACTTTTACTCATTTGGTGGAAAGTCACTGGGCCTTTTTCCAGCGGTCACACTAAGGCCACACAGCGCCAAGAAGCCACACAAATGCCAACTGCTAAACAAGCTGCATGGTGTGAACCGTTGTGGAGAGGTTTGGGCAACACTTTGAGAATCCGGTTCCTTGTGTGAGCTGCAGTTAACATTATACTGTCCCACCTGTCTGAAGTATGAGTTTTAAAAAAAAAAATCAAATTTTTCACATGCGCTGCAACGCCTACAGGAGCATTTACATTAAAAGCATGGTCCTTGCTGCTGCTTTGAAGTCACATCTTTTCCTCACCAGGTTTATTAAATACGGAGGCCTGGTTGTGCAGTCAGGGTAAAACCGCCTGTCTGATGTACATCGCCCTGTGATTCTGGGCAAATCACTTAATCTCCCCGTAGCTAACAAAATGAATGTCAGTCTGTAATGTAACCGCTGCTCATGTAAACCGCTGCTCATGTAAACCGCCGCTCATGTAAACCGCCGGAGGGATCAGCATGGCCTAATAGGAGACTCTCGTACCTTGAAGTGTGACTACAGGATGGAATTCCCCACTCAGAGTTCCCTACCATATAGTGAAAAAGCTAGGAGGGTACGTATATTAAACGTTTCGTAGGGATCTGTAGTCTGACAAAGACCATCGACCCCATAAGGGCGGTGGCCTACGGCAGAAGCACGTTGATACGGCAGATGGGGGTAACGGTGTTGTTGCTTGCCCATATACCCTGATTTGGAACTTTTTTTAATGCTGCCAAGTGGGATCCATAATAAAGACAGCAGATGCCCACTTATGCAGTTTTAATTTTCTCTGTGGGATCCCTACTATAATTTCTTTCTTTTCTATATTCAGTTTTTTTTCTCAGCGCTCCTCCCTGGATGTTGCCTGCACCAGGGAGTGGCAGTGGCTCTATGATGAAGCATGCCACTCATTGAGTGGGTGAGGCCAGTATTTACACCAGTGGCGGATGGTGACATTTGAAAGTGGAGGGGGGCATAAAGAATTGTTGCAGTTCACTGTGGCGAGCGAGCCTGAACCACCTACGGGGGGGGGGCGTCTCCCCCCTGAGAAGTTTGAAAAAAGAGTGGGCAAATGGTGTATTTTCACGCAAAGAAATCCCATCTCGTGAACTCCACTCAACAGGGTGCAGCTTTCGTTTGTGCAGCAGGTGCAGTGGCACCAGGGCCCAGAGGTGCCAACCAAATCCTGATTATTATTGTATTGTACACTTCAGAGAGCAGTATTAAGGCCCAGTCTGTCTCAGCATCCCAGGTGAATTCGCTCTCGCGCGTGCACCACTCTCCTCACACCTCTCAGAGCCATCTTCTTTTAAACACTCCAGACACCCCCACGCTCCTCCCAGGAAGCCCACTCACAGATGACCCTTCTGGTGGGCCTCCCTCAGGTACCCCGTTGTGTACACCAGGAGGGCCCCGTCACGCACACCTCCCCTCGCACGCCCCTGTAGCTCTCAGACTCCAGGTGCCAACTCAGGCAGGCACTCGCAGGTGAGGCGACCGTCATGTATTTCCACAGCTATCTACATCCAGTGCTCAGCCCTGGCCTACTGGGTCATGTTCGCGCTAGTTAAGACTGCCAATTAATAAATAAAGAAGAATCTTCTAACACATGCACCCATTCCACAGATACCCTGCCAATGCCTCCCTTCTTTCAAACACAAAGCGATCCCGTCACTAACTCCGTGGGCCCTTGCAGACCTCACCCCCCCCACCTCCAGGTGGAACTTCCCAACAAATGAGCCCTTCTCGAGATATTCCCCTGTGGGCTCTGAGCCCCGGTACCACTGCACCTGCTGCACCAATAGTAACCACGCCCGAGGCAAATGCATCGTCTCATACGTCCACATACGTTCCAACTTGGGCAACCCTCACAGCTCTCGGAGGTTTTCAAACCTACAGATGTACCGCGCTCTGAACACCTGGTTGGTGAAGTTCGCGCTATAAATACCAAACAAATATAAATGAATCTTCGCCCATGCATGCATTCGACAGTTACCTGCTTCAAAAACTCTTACACCCTTGCTTGGACACCTAAAGACATCGCCTTCTCAGGGACGCTTCGGCCCTCTGTATATTGAAGATGTGTATACGTTTGACTAAATTTATTACACAAGCAGTTGTTTCAATTAGGAATGTATTAAAAAGGAGGCCTAGTCTGTCAAATTTCCTTGCCTCTAGCTAATTATCCTCTAAGCATGACAGTGCATTTCAATAATGACAAGCCGACCTATAATACTGTGCCCCCTTCCTCATTACTGACTGGGAGTGTACCATTCTAGCGACCCCACATTTGCTCTAGACTAGTGTCTGAGAATGTTCCGTCTTCCCTTTCCCTACACTCTATGGGTATATAACAGTACTGAATGTTCCTATACATTGAGCGTTCCCATGTACTCTGTGCACTGGTGGAGTGCCCCCATGCGGTTGTCCCTTTGTTTCAGTGCACTGTCCCGGGGGAGAAAGTTACTTACCACTCTGCTCCTGGCCACCCGGTGTAATGGTGCAGCTGGAATCGGATCCCGGTGTTCCTACAGGAAGCAGTCAGCATGCAGCCTCATTCCCTGGCACTAAGCCAATCACAACGCTGCAATGGCAGCGTTATGATTGGTGAGGCGCAGCGGAGAGTGCCCCAGCTGGGCCATTCTCTCTATGTTGGCTGCATGCAGCAGCCTACATAGAGAACAAGCATTTGCAATGCAATAGGTCTCGCTTTCATGCGAGTTTGAGGTATTGACATTGCAAATAAATATGCCTTATTTTTGTTTTCGTTTAAAAAGCATAAATAAAAGACATTGTCGTTTACAATGCCAACAGCTTAAACTTGCGTAAATGCGAGACCTATTGCAAATGCTTGTTTTATATTTTCATGTGCCTTCTGTGAACCGAGTCACCTCTGGGCGCTCTGGAGTGAAGACTGGGAGTTTCTGACGATGCCAGGTAGTGGGTTATAAAGGTGCTCTGACTACTCCCTCATCCAATCCTTGGCCTCTCGGCAGACCGCACAGTGCTATGATCACTTATGTGCGGATTGTAATCACTGTTTTATATCAAAGTGTGTGCGTGGGAGGCACACGCAGCTGGCGAAACGTCGGAGGAGCAGATATTTTCAGAACTGACACTTTCAGCTCTAAATATTCACAACAAAATCCTTGTTACTCATTTATGATACAGTTAACAAGCATTTGCAAACTCAATGTTTAGCTTGTTTTAGGCATATGTTCGTTATTGTGCGGTGTATCTGCACGCAATATTGGAGAAATCAGAGAGGCCCCCAAATACTGGTCAGGTGATACCTGTCTGAAGCAGTGTGCATTTAGTATCTTTTAGCTATTCTGTTAATTGCACAAGCCACGCCCCCTTTTAAGAAATTTCTAGTTGCACTTGTTTGAACACTCCTATACGGAGACCTCACCCCACCCGTTTTTCCATCGCACTTAAAGCCCCTGGGGGTGTGCCATGGAACACCTTAACGAAACCTTAGTTACCTTAAACTCTGTCCCCAAACATCGCTGATTTAGAAGGGGCTTGGAGGCGTGTGGTTTGTGAGACTGGAGCCCTCCCTCGCCAGGTTGTGAGCTCCCTGCCGCGGGGAGCAGGGGCGGCAGGCAAACACCGACGGTGCTACGGCACAGGGACACGAGTCAGTGAAAACTCTGTAATTTATGACCTGGCGGGGGCGGTGCCCTCCCCAAGAGTGAAAGCCTGACGGGTGTTTAAAAAACAGTGCGTTCATTTATTTAATGTTTGGATCATAACCACTTGTAACCTTCATCTGGTGCACACAAGCGTGCCTCTTGTTCGTTGTGCCAAGAAGTATGTGAGCTCTAGGTGCTTGTGTCTGGCTGCACTAGTGAGCTGTGTGCACACAGCAGGTCTGTAGACACTGCGCACTAGGATGTGAAACGGACGCCATGTGTGCTCTGCAGCGCCTTGTGCTGCCTTCTCTCTGCCGGCCGTGTGCTGCCTGCCTCCGTAGGCCCCTTATCTCCGGGGGGCAGGTGCCGGCCAAGCTGCCCGCCCCTCCCCGCTTCCACCGCAGGGGCTGGCTGCTGGCTCCTGGCTCCACTTGCACGAGCGCAGTAATCGATACACCGCACACTTTGTTCCAATTGAAAATCGATGGCATCCAGTGTTCTGCATCATGGAATAACTAACACAGCGGTCTCAAACAGACCTGTTAACCCTAGGGATACTGTAGTGTATGTTGCTAGCGCCCCCAACCTTCCCCGCCGCCTCCATCTGACACCACCTGGAGAGGAGGTATCTGTGTTGGGACTCTCTAGGCCTGCGGTATTGCCTACTGCGGGAGCTGCACTCGGAGAAGATTAAGTGATTGGCACAGAACCACAGGAGGGTGAACCGGCGCTGGGACTCGAACATGCTTTTCCAACATTATTGCGGTAGCAGAGTGCAGAGATGGGAAACTGGGAACGCGAAGAGTAAAGAAAGTGAAAGCGCGCGCTGGTATTACAGGAAACGCCCGGGGAAAGCAAAGCAAAGCAGTGCGTGCATATGTCATGTCCAGGCGCGTGAAGAGTAAAGAAAGTAAAAGCGTGCGCTGTTATTACAGGAAACGCCCGGGGAAAGCAAAGCAGCGCGTGCATATGTCATGTCCAGGCGCGTTCACATGCTGTGTCCGAGCAGGCACGCCGAAGGAAGACAGGGAGGGAGCCAAACATGCTTCCCTCCCAATAGAAGCCATGGATTTGGCGGGCGCGCCAGTAAGAAGCGTGGGTGGAGCTTCCACCCTCGCTTCGCAAGAAAAGCGACGACAATAGATCTCGCCAGGAGCGGACAGCGCGTTCGCGCTGCAACGCTAGGCGAGACCTAAAAAGGGGGAGTGCACATGACTGCTTTGTTCGGCCCTGGGGCCGACCAAACAGTACCCACAACAGTGGGCAAAGCCCCTCCCCCCCCCCCCGCCCTCAAGCAGGACCGCCCACAACCAGGCACTTTATGCTTTCTCGCAATTCGAGAAGCAGAAACATAGTGGTAGTTTTACCATTTTATGTTTCTGCCTTCTCGCACTGCGAAAAAGCAGTGGTCGACGCCCCCATGGAGTAGCCGCCACTGATTTGCACCCTTTTGGGATTTCCAAATCGGGTCATTCATTTTCAGCTTTTACTTCTCTCGTTTGTGTAGGTGAAGAATGTTTTTCTACACTTTTTTTTTTAATTTTAAAAAATAAAGACTTTTGAAATGAGAGAGGACCAGTTGGCCCACGTCCTAGAGGGTAATATACATAGAAAAATTGTTCATTAGTCATTACCTTTCGAGCAGTGAGTAGTATAGCTCATGTAAACCGCTCAGATACCTTCGGGTTGAGTTCATGCTATATTACTCCGCCCCCCAAAGTTCCACTTTGATAGTCATTGGTGACTACTACAAGTGCAGTGACGTGTCCAGGGAGAGCAGCCAAGCCCAGTTCAACCGTTCTTTGAAGTCCAGCTGTCTTTTTTGGGGGGATGGATGAGTGGTAGATTCGGGCAATAAATCTAAAATAGTTCAAATAAACTAAAATATAAGTATCTTTTTAAAGAGGAATTCTGGATTTTGCTTTTGTCCACTCAAGCCTCCCTTTGTACACAGTTTGCATCTGGCACTACAGTGTAGGAACAAGCATTTGCAATGCAATAGGTCTCGCATTTACGCGAGTTTAAGCTATTGCATTGTAAATGACAATGCCTTTTATTTATGTTTTAAAAACAAAAATAAAAGGCATTGTTATTTGCAATGTCAATAGCTCAAACCCGCATAAATGCGAGATCTATTGCATTGCAAATGCTTGTTACTTTAATTTCTGATGCACTGGATTTTACAGTTTTCTGTAGATTTAATTTGGGATGATAGCGTCCATTGATGGTAACTACTGCAGGGTTCCTTAACACCTGTGGGACTTTCTTGTCCTTGATGCTCCAAGAGACTTTAAGCACTTACATTGCTGACTCGATCTAAATTTATTTTCTGACTTAATTGCCTCAAAGGGTTTGGGCAACTTATCAATTGTTATGTGAATATAGCAAACCAGTTAATTGTCTTGTTTTCAGGTTCTTCCTTTTATGAAAAAGAAAAACATTAATAGCACAAAAACATACATTTTTACAAATACTTAAACTCAAATATTCTTATTCCGCTTCGATTGTTTATAAATTGTGTACGGCATAGAACACTTGTGTGCAACCTTGGGACACATTCATATTTGTTTCTACTGCAGAGTACCAATTTATTTCTAGACAGATGAACGTTCAAAACATTTGACAAATGGGTAAAAGAAAAGACGTCTTAATTATAGACGTGGAAGCATAAAACCTTTGCTGCAATCTTTGCCTTCTTGACCGAGCTGTGTGATCCTCGGCAATAACTTGATTTTTGTGTCTTTTCCCCCCCGTAACGGACAATATTAGTGATACATGTGTTTCAGTTCACAGAATGTCTGCAGCAAACAAAAACTTAAAACGTGTGGTTGAGCAGACCATAATGCTGATTCACAGGTAATATAATTTGATTAATTGTGTAGTGAATGCGACAAACTGAATTGTTTACCTTTGGCCAGGTTCTGTGAATGTCTCTTCAGACTGATGCCATGTACATTGATGCGGAATCATAATATATATTAATCCCCACTCGGGGATTGGGTCGTGCTTCTTTTTGCTGGTAGTTCAGCCTCCTGCAGAGACCTATGAAAATAGCTCCGATTATACCAGGCGAGCAACAAGTGAACCAAGAATGCTTCAGCATATTTACACAAATCTCCTTTCACAAGGTATGATTTTCCTAGCTGGAAGCCTACAGAGGCCTGCAGGGGTCACTGTTCGCGGCCCCTTATTCGCCATGATTCCAGCTTGTTTAGAAAAACAAATCTGCATTACCGAAGAGCATCTGCAGGACGTGCATTGCAAACTGCAGCGAGGGCTGTAGCCTGGGGAGTGGATAGGAATATGTGATGAGCACGCGCTGCGGAACAGGCCACGTATTACAGCCGATAGCTGACATTCTGCCAAAAACAAATTCTGAGCAAGATAAATAACCTAAACTTGGGGGCATTTTGTGCATCATTAAACGTGGAGAGCCTGGTAGAAGCGGGTCCTAAAGCCTGTGAAGCCATGGTGTGTGTAGGACACAGGGCAGGGGAGGACTGGGATGAAGGAATGAGAGAAACACAAGTGATGGAGAGCGAAACGGACAGCGTGAGGAGTGCGAGCATGCTCACGTGCGTGTTTTTGCGAGGGAGTACAACAGGAGAGCAGAGGTGGGGAGGTCTGCATGAAGCTAAGAGGCATGGAACGTGACAAATGACAGGAAAGAGGCTGAGATTAACAGGGAGACGCGGAAAGATAGAAAGTTGTTGAACAAAACAGAGGAGCGGGCCACAGTGACACGAGGTGGGTCACAGTGGCACTCAGTGGGACACTGTTCGAAAGAGACAGGGCGTAAGAACCCCGAGACGCACACGGCCACACAGAAACAGGCTGAAACTGACGGGGAGGCATAGTGTTGAAGAGACATGCAGAGAGTCAGGGTACCTGTGAGAACAGCGGCAGAGAAAGAGACAGGATGACACGGAGGTATGGAGAGGACAGGGGGCCACGGCCACACAACGTGGCGCGCACAGTCAGGCATGCGAGGAGAAACACGAGGGTCACCGAGAAACATTCAAAAACACGGAAGGAAGAGACGGTGGCGGCCAGCGAGGCGCTCTAAGAAACATATCAGTAGGATATTGAGAGAGGTAGATGAAGAGAGGAGGAAAAGAAAACCAAACACGGACACTGAGATAAAAGAGACTTTGGCACTGGCAGAAAGACACCGTTTGGCACAGAGGGAGCGTAAAGGGACAGCATTGGGGAAAAGATGAATGAACAGAGTGACATCAAGACAAAAAACTGGAACTGATGACGCTGGGAGAACAGGGACAGCAGGCAGACTTGGTGTGACTGGCTCACACTGAGGCCACTGAGTCAAGAGGCAGATTGAGACCTGGAGAGATGGGTTAGAGTGGCAATGGAAGGAAGAGACCGAGAGTGACAGTCGGAGAACATGACAAAGTGACACCGAGAGATATAGACAAGAGGAACTAATGCACTCAGTGAGGTAGAGTTACTCCGAGGGAGGCTGGGGTAAGGTGACAGCAGGGGGAGCTGGCACAAAGAGAAACAGGGACTCCGAGAGGAAAAGACATGGGAACACCGAAAGAGTCAAAGTGTGACACTGAGAGAAAGAGACAAACATAGACATCCCTTCGAGGGCAGAGGGGCGCTGGGAGAATATAGAAAGTTGTGGAGAGGGTGATAGAAGCGGAGACACTGGGTGAAAGAGAGAGGGGACCCCAGTGGAACAGGGTGTCACTAGAGAGAAGGCACAGCCACAACTGAAGGAACCAGCGCTCGCCATTGCGGGAAGGCAGGGGGCCATCTGTTTTCACTCAGCTGCGTGTTTATATTTGCATCGCGTCACTCAGCTGCGTGTTTATATTTGCATCGCGCTTTCACTTTAAGTGAAAGCGCCATGCAAAAATAAACACAGGGCTGAGTGAAAACAGATGGCTCCCATAAAGATAAGAAATTGCTTTGCGACAGCAGCAAAGCAGACGACCCTGTCCGGATCGGCCGGACGGAAAGGCGAAAGGGCAGCGACTACAAAACCCCATTTCCAATGGCAGGCCACCGTTTAGCATAAACGGTGATGCCAGCCAATGAAAATGAGGGGCGGGGCTTCGCGCCCACTTCTCAAATCTCCTCTCTAACTATAGGTCTCGCCGAGCGTGCAGCGCATGCGTTGCAACGCTAGGCGAGACCTAAAAAAAAGCTAGTGGTGCCCCCCCCCCCGGCATATTGCTGGCAGTCTCACTAAATGTAATGCGTCCGAACATATGATGGCCTCGAACCTCGAGCGGTTGTCACAGGTTTCTGTTAAGCCAATTATGAGCCTGTCTTGTGATGGTAGGGCTTGAATATGTCTGATGGAGAAAGTAGTTACCTCTGCTTCGTGTTGCTGAAGTAGGCTTTTAGGGGCCTGAGGCTGGGAGAATCAGTCTCCTCCTCTGAGTGGGTGGACAGTTCTCACTTGTTGAAACTACATTGGGACGTGCCTTTTGGACAGTCAGGATATGCAGTGTCTAGGCGGTGCAGTTTTCTCTGTGTCATGGGATTATCCCTGTTCTTGTTGAGCTGGAATATTGCCCATGCCATATTTAGATAGATCATTAGAGTGTGTAGCACCACCCTCATGAGTTACCTTTTTCATGAATCACCGGGACTCTGTGCAATATCGTATCCGGAACACGCCAAGACTCCCATGAATACATTTTTACCTTATTTCCTTTCCCATGACGCAACCATTCGTAAACAGAATAAGAACTATTGAAAACCCCAGCCATGATGGAGTAATGTTGCTTCCTGTGTTATAAGCAACCGTATTTGAATTGGGTCACCGTCTGTTCAGTCTGGCAAGGCAAAACAAATCAAGACCGTGGTGTAGGCTGTCACAAAGTGACATCACACAAACCTGCTCTGAATATGGTAAATTCTATAGGGAGTAACTTCACCCAAACCTGGTTGGGCCACAGGATGGCACGAGACGTTGCATCATCCAATCCTAATTAGTTAGCAGTTTTCAGTGAAGTGGAACTTTCCCCAAGATAGTCCAGTAAACAAATGTTTTAATCTAGCTGTAGTCTTAAATATTTTGGGGACTTTTTAACATTTCAGGATTGTAAATCCAAATATTATAAGTTAGGATCTCCGGCAAATCAGTGTCTAATGCCTTCAGCGTTCAGTTGAAGATGGAACAAACTGAATACCCTTGGTTTGTCTGAATGAAGTAAATTCCAGTGACTTGTGAACTGAATGTGTTTGAGTGGTCCACTTCCTGTGGCATGAAATGGCTCAACCAATGTTTTTATGATGCAACTGCCTGTGACTTCCCGATCAGCAAAGCAAGTTGACCTCATGACCATCTTGCAAAATGGTTTGGATTATGTCACTTCCGTTGATATATAGGGAGGCCTCTTGGGCTCAAATTTCCCTTCGCCCAATGCAGGCTGTGTGTGATGTTCAAAATTTAGATTTGAAGCCTTGGCATGCATCCCTCTAGGAGATTGCTTGGTAAACAAGGAGGGTTTATCTTGGTTGGGATTACAAATTATTCAAGGAGGTGGGAGATGCAGTGCCTATCAAGCATACTCTGTGGGTAAAAGCAGCTTTAAATCTGTTTGGTAAATCTGTAAAAATAACAGAACTCTAATATGGGAAAATCTTTCTAAACTGCAACCTTCAGAACAAGTTTCAGAGTGTTTGAAAGTCACTTCCAGGGTGCGCGCCCATGCACCCTTTTATATATGCCCATTTCATTTTCGTTGTCTCCTTTTAGTTCTACTTTTATGGTTTTTCTTTTTGAAACTCTGGTCACCCTAGCAGGTGCCACAGTGCATGCTGGTGATGGGCAGTGGGCTATCCTTGGTTGAACTGTTGTGCTGAAGGGCAGGAAGCATTAAAGAGTATGACTTTAATTTGAGAGTGCCTGGATTGCTGCAAAGTGGCCCATGGCTGGGTGAAGGTGTCACTTGACACCTTCATCCAGTCCAAGTTTTTTAGACAGACACCAGATAGTGTCTTTAAGATCTCGCCTGAGACAGAAAATTCTATGTCGCTTTCAAAATATTTTGTAAACTATAAAGGGCTTGGTGCCACTCCCCCATTGCTTACCATTCGTTTACTTCATTGTCACTCTTATTTGCTGTCTCCTGATTGGTAAGCGTTTCTGGTTTCACTTTATCTTCCTGAACCAGTACAGATTGCTTCTTTTGAAATAGTGTTCTTCGGCTGCTTGCACTGGGGTGGAGGTACTTTATTTTCTTCTTCCCTATTCTCCCTTGTTTTGTTTTCCAGTCCCACTCCCATGCCAGTATATCTACCTCCATCCTACCACCACACCCTAACCATCACCACAACCAACCTAGCCACCACCACCCTAATCGCAACACCACCAAACTCACCACCGCCCTACCAGCACACCCTAACCACCGCCATCTACCATAAACATCGCCCTATCTTAAACACTACCCTAACCACCACCTTAAGCTAACCACCCCCACTCAAAATACCACTGTAACCACACTAACCATCACCTCCCACCTCCACTCCAAACTACCATCAACCTACTCTAACCACTTCCATACCCTAACCACCACCATCCCTCGAACTACCATCCCACCCTAACCACCAAACTCGCCACCACTATCCTACCCTAAACATCACCATACCTTAACTGCCACCCTAACCACCACCCAGATTCTAACCACCCCTTAACCATCACCCTAACCACTGCCAACATACCCACCACAACCACCCCCTACAAACACCTCCTAACTACCATAACCCTACCATAACCATCATCCTATCCACCACTGCCAACATCCTAACCGCAACCACTATAATCACCACCCCACCCTAATCACCTCCACCCTTAACCGCCATCACCAGCATAAGTACTACCACCCTAGCCAGGCTACCAGTACCACCCTACTGCCACCCTAAACCCACCACACCACTGTAACCACCAATACCCTAAGTACCATCACTCTAACCACCTCACTACCACCAACCCATACCCTAACCATCATTCTGCTTATCTCTTTATCCTAACCACCATCACCACTACTAATTTAACACCACCCCCTCGCCACTACCACACAAACCATCACCGCTCTAACCATCACCACCATCCACACCACCACCCTAACTACCACTACCTGACTCTCAACACCACCACCTTAAGCACGACTCCTCTAACCACAACCACCCTACCCTAATCACCACCCTCACTCTGCCCTAACCACAATCTTCACCACTGACCCACAACCATCCTAACCACCAGTGCCAAGCTTAGTCATCAAAGATTAAAGAGCATTAACATGTCATCCATAGGTATATATTGGCCTGTCGGCTTTATCTACTGAAATAAATAGGTGAAGGGTGAGATGTAAATCTACTGCAGGATTTTACTGTGAACCATAGGGTGAGTGCTCACTGGGCAGATTCACATTAGCATTAACTTCATATTTGATTGCTGTGTTATGGGAATAAGAATTTAGTGTCCGTTGCCTAAGGTGACATGCTTTTAATAAAGCAACCTGCAGTCAGTCAATCCTGCTTCGAAGACTGGTTGTGTGGGCTTTCCTTCCTCTGTGTTCGTAGGCTGACGTGAGGGAGACAGAGGCCATGAATACTCAGGATCTGGCAGCACACAGTCTGCCGAGGGCAGCTATTGTGGGGGGCAAATAATATGGTTCTCCTGTTGTCTGTGAGTCCTGGGCTATTGTACTTCTTGGATTGATCACAGCAGTATTGGGTTGAGCAGCACACAAATATGCGGTCTTCCTGGGGCGGCAGTGTTGTGAGCAGTCTGTGGGGTAAGTGCCCACGCGCTTTGCACTGCTTTAGTTTTTGCTGCCCATGACTATTTTGGTGGAAACTGCCCGTGGGTCCTGGTCGTCTGCTGGTTCGTCAGTATATTTGGACCTTTCTAGGTCACTGGGACCTAGGTTTCTGGTGGTTGCTTGAGAATGAAGAGAGCCTCCGCTCCTCCCCTATATACGTAGGCCATACCCACAAAGCACAGGGAGGGGGTCAATTGGGGACAATGAGTCTGACCGGGCACATTGTTCACCTGCTCCTCTGCATCCAGGAGCGAGACACCCTGCTCAAGTGAGTGTGGTGATCACTGAGTGATGCAGCGAGGAGTGTGCTTGATGCAATAGTGTGGAGGACCATTGAGGAGAGTGGTTTGAACCCTTTAAAAGAGTGTCAAATATTAAGCAAGGACTGCAAAAGAGGGCCACAGAAGCGGCAGGTGCTTGGGTCCCAATGGCTTACGTGCTTGGTCATGCCAGGGCAGTATCTCTGTAGGCCGGGTAGTATACCTTATTAACTCAAAAGCGGTGGTGGGCAACTGTTTGCAGGTTCTGATAGTTGGTGGGCCTTTAAACCAGTGAAGGCGTCTCCAGTGTTGCTTTTGTACATTTGAATGCCCTAGTGTAACCCCCACCTTGCTTAAGAGTAATATTACAAGAAACCAGGGATTGCCTTCTAGCATCAGAAAGGTGCCCATCACCTCCCTTACTTGACTGAGACAATGGAAAACCTGAAAGTATATACACGTACATTGAGGTCTAATAAAGATCATACAGTCCAAGCGAAAAGGCAAAGCATCGAAACAGTATATAAGGGGCTTAGAAGCCCCATTGGGTAAACAGCGAAAACTAGTTTGGGAAAAATACTAATTAAATGGTAAAGGTAATAGATCCCTTTATTAGACTCCATTTGAAATATTTTATTGAATCCTTTTCTTTCTGAGCCAGCAAAGTATCCCAGTAGAAAATCTGATAAACGTGGTGGATGGTCACGGGGGTGGGGGGTCTAAATACTATGAACATAACTGGATCATTTTATAAAGACTGAGGCTTTGTCAGAGAAAAATTCAGGATTCACAGCTGTGAGAAAACCTGAATATTTTGTATCTGTATTTGAACCAGATCATGTCCAGGGAGAGGAGAGATTTGGGTGAGGCTGCTTCTTACCTTGATATCCACAAGGATAATAAGGATAGAATCAGAAAGTATGTGGCCACAAATAACTGTTGCAGAAGTACAAATAGAAAAAGATCAAAGTTAAATTTTAATTTTGGCAAATATATATCTCCATAAGGATATAAAGTTACATTTGCATTTTGAAAAAACTTGAAACCATGCTATGATCGGAATACACAGACCGTATTCTGTACATAGTGGGGGATTTCAGTTCAAAAATTGATCTGTCAAAAGTAAATGAATTACTAAATGATATCCTTGAGATGTATAATATCCCACTCTCAAACTTTCCAACAACTACAATATAAAATGTATCCAATACATTTGATGTAAACGAAGTAGCAACATATACCAGAAGAGGATTGTCACACGTACAGATTTATATGGCTCTCCCTTATTAAAGGTACAAGAAAATAAGTATAGTGTAGAGATTGAGACAATCTAATTAGTTACAGTGGAGCAAATTTAGGAAACAATATCTGCGTTTAAGTAGGGCTGCCGGCCAAGACCGCATTCTAGCAATTATTTTAAAAACGAATATCGATTAGTAGGCAGAAAATATGAAGCTCCTATTTAGATGGATAGCAGAAATGGGGATTATCCCCAACTAATGGAAGGGTTCAGTAATGAAACCGTTGCTTAAGACAGGCGATGGGAGAATCACTGTAATTTATAGGCTAATAAGCCGTTTAGATGTCATCAAATGTTTTTGCTAAAATATTACTTGAGTCTTTAGGTTTTGGATACAGAAAACAATCTTTTGCCTCTTGAACAGGGTGGTTTACGGACAGGACTCTCTACAATTGATCATTGGTTTGCTCTTTGGGCTATTATAAAAAGGTCCTTAGAAATAAATCATAGACTGTGCACCTGCTTTGTGGATTCTGCACCGCATTTCATACAGCGTATAGAGGTGGTCTGTGGGGCAAACTGGAGTGTTCCGAATGGGCCTATTGTCCTTGATCCAAGTATTGCACACTTCAAATTGGACTCAAGTGGAAATGGACCCATACGATCGTCTAACTAGATAAAATGAAAATTGAAGAAGTCAAATCACATAAATATTTAGAGATACGTTTTAACACAAATTTAAAATGGAATGGGCAATTGAAGGGCATCCAATCCAGATCACTTCTACAAGGGACGTTTAGGGTAATATATGAGGATAGGCTTGTAATCCACATTTGAAAACGTTTTTACACAACATTCCTCCATTAGCAGTTTATGGTTCTGAAATATTTTGTATGGATACAAATTATATTTAAGTTCGGTGGAGAGTGTGTGATAAAGACTTTAAATCTTCCAAAAGGGGCAATGATCCAGAATATCTGATGTGAATTGAAATTGTTATCATGGTCACATATGGCTGGAATACTTTTATTTTTAACCACAATTACACTGGCCGGCCACTCTGATAAAATATCTCAGATTTGTTGGTTTGAAGAACAACATAGGGGCATATTCACAAGGAGCTATCGCCGAATTAACGGCACTTTATCGCAGCCAAAGTCGTGATAAATATACCTCCCCATTCACAAGCTGGTGTAAACAGCCCACAGCACCAGTTTACCCGCGATAGCAGCCGCAAAAAACATCGCCACAGAGGACCCGCCCAACTATCGCTAATGAGATGCAGAGTGGGCGTTCCCGTTCCAAAAGGCGCGACAACATCACACCAACATTCTTAACGACCAGCCACATTGGCGATAAAAACACAAAACAGGCGATAAGGCGCGTTAGCACCAGGAAATCTACACCTGCTCTGACCTGGTGTAGAGTCAGAGCCGTCAGCTGAAACAGTCCAGATACATGACTGGCACAGTACACACACTTGCACAAGACAACATCGCCTGCCCGCCCATGCACACCCAGGCAGAGGCACCCCAACCCCTCCCGCCGCCCATCGCAGCATGCCCGCCCATGCACACCTAGGCCTCAATGCTCACCTTCCGCCACCGGCGCGTAGACAGGAGGTCCCACCACGTGCCGCTGCAAGCCACAAGCCCGGGGCCCGCGGACATGGCACCCTCCACATCATGCAGCCCCGCTCCGCAGGCCACCAGGTCTCACGTTTGGTGCTGGGTCTTGATTACTCCATGGCATAGGACATACCAGTGCACCCGGCACCATCGCAGGCTGCACACCCGCTCAGCCCAATGGGTGCCACCAACTCTGGGATCCCGGAAGCGATGCCACGTGGGGTAGGCCCGCGCTGCCCGCTGGCTCTGGCCTACACTGCGGTCCAGCAGGGCACACACAACCTGAGCTGTCCGGACCGCCGGGACGGGGCATCATCGCAGGCTGCACACCCGCTCAGCAGCTTAAGGTGCCACTGACTCAGTGCACCCAAAGTCACCGTCCCGTGGCAGGGTGCCTGTGCCGTCCGCAAGGCCCTGTGTGCCACTAACCCTGTGCAACCCCAGTCTGCGCCACGTGGTGGTAGGCCCGTGCCGTCCACAAGGCCTCGTGTGCCACTAACCCTGTGTGCAAAAACTCATGGGCCCTTAATGATTGAGAACCGTGGAGCGTCCGTCATCCAGTCACCACCGGCAGAGGGGAATGTGACGTCGTCGGCCCCTTATGTTGGCGGAGTCACATGGCCTGTGACGCCTGTGCCGGATGGGTGTGGTGTGCGTGCAAACCTGCCCTCAGGGAGTGGCTGTGACATGCTGACAACTAGACCAGTGACCTGCACACCACCAGTGAGTACGCCTGCGACGGGTAGCAATGAGGGCCCCCCCTCGGAGCGTTAGGGGAGTGGTCTGGCCTGCCGTACGCCGGACCAGCGCAGGGCTTGCAACAATGACTCGTGGGCTCTGGGCGTGGTTCAGTCCATGTCCGGACAAGGAAGTGACTGATGCGTGTGTCCCTGTTGTAGTGTTCACGGGAGCCGGTACACAAAATGCAATGTATCACCCTTTGACTGGCATCCCACAGGATGAACATCATTGACGCAAGGGAAGTCACTGTCCCTACATACATTCACACATGAATGATGAAAGACATGACACAGCAGTGCGTCACTCGATGTTTATTGCACATCCAGTGCAGTTATGCAGCTGGAGCGGTACAGGGCAATGCCGAGCACACTACACAATATGCGCACGTGGAGGGCCAGCCAGAGTCCATCCGGGGATGACATGTACTGCGGAAGAGGAAGGGTACAGTCCGCAGTCTGGTCGCCGTGTCATTGGTCGTCAAACAGGATGTGGCAGTCCATGTCGCTGTCCAAGGTGAGTGCATCGGAGTGTATCGGGGGTCAGTGGAAGGTCATGAGGCCATGTGCGGGACCAAGCAGAAACAGGCCAGGTGGCGGAAATGTATGCTAGTGCCTCCTTCTGAGAGCCAACCCATCCACGTCCTCGTCCTTGGATGTGTGCTCTGCCCCACCTGTGGGTGTTGCAGTACCGGCTGCGGCACTGTGTGCCACTGACACATCACTGACACACCTTTGTACTTACTACCATTCCTAGGAGTTTAGCGTTTATCCGTTTGTATCTCTTCCTTGAGTGACTTTGCAACTTGTACATTTGCAATTTTTTTCTGCTTGTATTTCTTTTGTAACGCATGTAATCCAAAGTCCTTATGTAACGCTACTGGTTCTTTTGTAAAGCGCTCTGACACCTTTGGGTAATGTTCGCTATGTTCGCATTTCTTTTGTAACTCATGTAATTCAAAGTCCTTATGTAACGCAACTGGTTCTTTTGTAAAGCGCTCTGACACCTTTGGGTAATGTTCGCGCTATATAAAATCGCATTAAATAAATAAATAAAATAAATGAGTAAAGTCACTATTTGTGTATATATGCTTAGATATAACTCTAACCACTAGTATATGTAGTAGACCTTTGTACTTACTACCATTCCTAGGAGTTTAGCGTTTATCCGTTTGTATCTCTTCCTTGAGTGACTTTGCAACTTGTACATTTGCAATTTTTTTCTGCTTGTATTTCTTTTGTAACGCATGTAATCCAAAGTCCTTATGTAACGCTACTGGTTCTTTTGTAAAGCGCTCTGACACCTTTGGGTAATGTTCGCATTTCTTTTGTAACTCATGTAATTCAAAGTCCTTATGTAACGCAACTGGTTCTTTTGTAAAGCGCTCTGACACCTTTGGGCAATGTTCGCGCTATATAAAATCGCATAAAAAAAATAAATAAAAAAAAAATCATGGGCCTGAGTGGATACGCCTGCCACACTGGGAGGCACTGACACACCAGGGGGCGGAGATGTGGATGGTGTGGGGGCAGCTGCATTCATCAGCGACACGCCTGCCACACTGGGAGGCACTGACACACCAGGGGGCGGAGATGTGGATGGTGTGGGGGCAGCTGCATTCATCAGCGACACGCCTTGTGGCTGCAATGCAATGATGAAGTACTGCAGGGCATGGTAGATCCCTGCTACATTTCGATGGTGTGCAGCGGTGGCTGCCATCCTTTCCGCCTCCATCCGCACCATGTCCTCCATGAGCCTCCGCATGTGTGCCAGCTCACGGCTGGCATCGCTTGAGCCACTCTGAGCGGACAGGTGTTCTTCTCTCCGCTTCATGACTCCAGCGATGTCAGTCAGGGCTGGTTGGAGACCATGGGGCGGACGTAGACACCCATGGATGGCGTCCAGTTTGGTAGCCATGAGGTCGAACCCCGCCCCCACCTCCGGTCTGCGTTGCTGCCTTCTGGTTGGCTGTGAGTTTCTCCTTGGTCTTCCGCTTGATGTCATTCCATCGCCTCTTGACCTCGTCCATTGTCCGCTTGTGCTCTCCGACGGCATTCACCTTGTCGACGATGTCCCGCCATATTCCAGTTTTGGTGCCCAATGACACGTTGGAGGTGACGAAGAGTTGTTGATGGTGTTCCATCACCTCCGTGACTATGATCCTGTTCGCCTGCGGACTGAACTTGGTCTTCCTCGTCTTCTTGTCCGTGCCCTTCCCTGTCCCCGAGGTCCCAGGCTGGTCGTCCGGGTTGCTTGTGGGGTTGCGCTCGTCCTCTGCGCCTTCTCCGGCTGCCTCCATGGTGCTTGGGTGTTGGTCAGTTTGTGTGTGGGTGTTTTTTCTACTTTTATGGTGATTTTTGACGCCTGCCAGGTGTGTGTTGCAGGCCTGGCGCTGCTTGTCGCTGATTTCCTCATCGCGCTTTGGCCCATCGCGTGTTTTTTGGTGTTGTGGTTTGTGTTTTTATCTCCATCGTGGTGGTTGTATCGCGGACATTGTCCGCGGTTTCGGCAGACTATCGCTTGCTACCGCCTTGTTGTCAATTCCACGTTGAGACAGGGTTATTTTCCCGCGATAGGCTGCGATATTGAAAGTTGCGTTACGCTACTCTTGCGGTAGTTATCGCACGTTCTTGTGAATATACCCCATAGTGTATTAAAATGGGCTCGGGCTCTTTTCAAATATATAAATAAAATTAGTGGGGTTTTTTTTTCTGCAGGGGTTTTTGGGAGTCCAGACTAGTTGACTCATTAACAACTGCTTCAAGAGGGCGCACTGACCAGGTCTTATCAAAATGATATGTTGCATCGACTCCAGTGTTAGATTGGTTGTTTTTGTAACTTTTGAGTTCAGCCATGTTCTCATCGAGTACTAGTTTGACGCCTCGTGGTGTTGTCGCCGGGCCTGTTTGGATCCTCTAGACTTGTCGGTGTGAAGATTCGTTGCGTCTTCTCTTTGTTTCATATTGTCGAGCTCCATCGTTTGGTTCAACAACCAAGACTTCTCCGGCCTCGTCCCTCTGGGGCCTTCTCTGCAGTTTAACGACCGAGAATGTCCCATCCATTATGGAAAGGACACCATTCCGGAAACTGTCCTCAGTCTAGCGCAAAGTATCCGTGAGCAGATCTTCACCAGGTGTGTTACCCGTGTCTGTCCCTGGAACACGACAAGTCCTCCTGTGCTTCCTGCCTCGCCTTCTTGCTCTATCGTTGCACTTGACGCCTCGCATCCATCTCCATGGAGCATCAGCAGTGCGCCTACACCCTGGATCTCAAACAGGACGTCACAGCAGACCCACAGCCTGGGAATTCTGCTGCCGAAGCCCACGTCTACTCGCTCAAAGGGAGCTCCAACTTTGATGCCAAAGTTCACAGGCCACCACCTCCCCAAGTTCATTCATCGACGATGGCTGCCATGAGTAACACCACCTGCCTCCCCTGCATCAAACAGAAGCCGAGCATCACCATCAAGGAGGCCAGGCATCAAGCTCAGAACCCCACCATCAGACTTCGCTCTGCCACTGCCTGAAGGCCATGGTCAGCACCAGCACCACGCTTTGGACTCGGCACCCAGCTGACTCTCGGCACAAAAGCATATACTGAAGCCACACCTCTCGGCTCCAACCACCCCTTTGGCATTGCCTTCCAAGACTCCCTCAAGGCCATCTTTGGATCTGAGACCCTCGACTCCAAAATCTACCTCCGTGCCGGCATAGCAGAAACCATCTTTAGTGCCGAAATGCTTGGTGCCCAAGATGCCATCCTCCTCTGAGGATCAGCCCATCCATACCATGGTGCAATGGCACCTATACTGAAGAAGTGGGTTATGCGTATTGTGTCAACGTATGTCTGATTTCCACTAGAAGTTGTAGGTCACCAGAAGCATAGTAGTCAGTTTCAAGGGCCCCAATTTTTCCTTCAAGGGCAGTTTGGTCCCTGCACAGGGCTCTCAGAATCTCAGATTGCCTGGAGATACAGGAGCCTCTAATGACAGCCTTGAAGACCTCCCATAGAGTACCCTCAAGGACTCAGATTGAGAGTTATGCTCGAAATAGTCTAAGATGTCTTGCTTGATTTCCTCTCTAAAAATCACTTCTCTTAACACATTCGGAGGCAGTCTTCAAAAGAAAGTGCGGTGGATAGAAGCGTGTTGCTGTATCGTTAGCAACACTGGGGCATTATTTAAGACTGTCTGGGGCAAGGGTAGGACTGTTGTTGCCGTCCCCACATCCAGGGGCTCCAACCAGTAGTTGATTCTAGACCAAGAAGCGTGTGTGTGGCGCTCGCTCGCCCACCGTTAAAGTTGGAAAACAGGGTAGTCACGTTTTTCCCGGACTTCACTACCAAAGTGCAGGCTCAACGACGCAGTTTCGCGGCGGTCAAGAAAGCGCTACGAGACAAAGAGATAAAATACTCTATGCTCTTCCCAGCAAAGCGCCGGGTTGAATCCGAGGGCAAAACCTGTTTTTTTTCATCCCCGGAAGAAACTTGGGACTGGCTAGAGGGCTGGCGAAGAGTTGGAAAACCGAACAGCGGCAGGAACGACAGAACCCGAGGCAACAGATCGAACAATGAGGACACACCTCGTGCAGACCCAGCCCACGGGGAGCAGACCTCGGACTTGAAGGGCTGATGGGGAGAACGTTGTGCATTCTGATCAAAGTAGCCTGAAAGCCACTTGAGACCACTGGGCATAAAGATGGACACATGATAAGGTATTAAGGTATGTAACAGAGACTTGTTGAAGACTAGAGGGGATCGGCCAACGTCAATCTGGGCAGGACTATCAGTGCCATGCGATATAGGAGATTAAAACTAAAGATGGGATTAGTACGGATCTAAATGATATACTGTGTAATATGTATCCATCCTTAATTTACGGCGAGGGTGGGAGGGTTGTTCACCAAGCACCTTGTACATGGGAGGGTGGGCAACAGGCACTCTGCCTTGTTGGGGGGTGGGTAATTTGAAATCCACCGGCAGGGGGGCAGGGTGGGGGGGTTGCTGGGGGGTGATTGTTGATGGTAATGTTACTTGTCACGATGCAAAGGGAAATACAATAGGTTCGACAAACTGTGACCAATCTCAATTGACGCAATATACACCACAGACGGTTGCGCAGTCCCCCATAATGTGGGGCCGGTCCTGGCTGGAGTGCACTGGACTCATTCCCTTCCGTGGTGGCCGTCACAAAACTGTCCGCCTTGACGTGGAATGTAAATGGGCTGGGAGACAAAATAAAGAGGGGTGTAGTGTCGCAGTATCTAAAGAGACAGGCACCGGACTTAGTCTTGTTGCAAGAAACTCATCTCGTGGGTAATAACTGCAAGGCTCTCAGCAGGTGGGGATACAAACTACTGGTCCATGCAGGATTCACATCAGGCTCCAGGGGGACTGGTATCTTAGTGCGAAAAGGCCTTGCGCTCACACCCACTCATATTTGGGCAGATCCGCAGGGTGGATTTGCGGTGCTGGGGGCCACTTGGGAAGGGAAGGCGATAAATGTGATATCAGTATATCTCCCACCAGTTCTGGGGAAGGAGGCCCTTAGCGACTTGGGTAAAATACTGATTGACCTCCCGGATGGTATCCTGATAATGGGAGGTGACTTTAACTTAACCATGGACGATACATTGGATAGGCATCCCCGACGACCTACCACCAGACACAACACCCTTATGGCGGAGTTTACTCAAGCCATGGGACTGACAGACATATGGCGCTCACTGCAACCACACATGTCGTATTACACCCACTACTCTAATGCACACAACAGTATGTCCCGTATAGATTATTTCCTTACACTCCTGGCGGACGTGGGCCACTTCCAGAACCCTCGTGGGCTCCCGCGGGGAATCTCGGATCACTCCCCAGTGTGGGTCGAACTCCCTTTTCACCAACAAAAACAGCGCAGTTCCATAGTTATAAATCCATGGCTTTTAAAGATCCCTGACATAAAAGAAAAGTTAGTTGAACAGACTGACTATTATTTTACTGGAAATCTGGGATCAGTAGACTCAGCACAGACTATTTGGGAGGCTTACAAAGTGGTACTAAAGGGCCACGCCCTAGCTTTAAAAATTGGTTATCTTCATCGACATAATGAACAAATACTAGAGGTGGAGAATGAACTTCAAAAGCTCGAGACACGACATAACTCCTCACCCAGCGAGGCCACAGCGCACCGTTTGACTATCAAACGCCTTGAGTATAAAGCCCTAATTCGAGAAAAAGCAAGGGCACGGCTACTTTCCACACAACATAGGGTGTACAAAATGGGGGACAGAGCAGGCAGAATGCTGGCCAGGCTGGAGCAAAGAGAACACGGACATAGATGGGTGCTTGAACTATCCACTGACATGGGTACGCGGGTATCAGACCCTCAAGAAATAGCAGAAGTGTTTGCGAACTATCTGGAAGGGGTGTACACATCTTCCACTACTTATACGTCGGAAGACTCCCGACAACTGCTGGAAGATATTACCCTGCCCTCACTATCTGAGACGGATAGGGCCGATCTAGAAGCGGACATCACAGACGATGAAATCTGCAAAGCTATATTTAGTGTCCAGTCGGGGAAAGCAATGGGGCCTAATGGAATTCCGATAGAATTCCACAAATCAATGGCCCTGAAGATAGCACCCCACCTCAATCACATGTACACAGAAAGCCTCGAGATGGGCATACTGCCTGCAGACCAAAGACTGGCATCTATAGTGGTAATTCGTAAGCCAGGGAAACCGGCAGATAGTTGTAGCTCATATAGGCCAATCTCCTTAATAAACGCAGATGCCAAGATCCTGGCGAAATTATTAGCATTACGCCTAAATGCTGTCCTATCCTCCCTTGTTTATGCAGACCAATCCGGTTTTGTGCCTGGACGGAATACAGCACTGAACATTCGACGGGTACATAATGTGTTAGCACGGCAGCAATGCGTGGAGGAGGACGCGGTGATTATGTCATTGGATGCCTCTATGGCATTCGATTCCATAAAATGGCCCTATTTTTTTGAAGTACTTGCCCGCTTTGGGTTTGGCCCAAGGTATATAGCCTGGGTTCGACTGCTCTACACTGAGCTCCGCGGACAGGTGAGGGTGAATAATCGAACGTCGCGGGTGTTCACATTGCGCAGGGGAACCAGACAGGGTTGCCCCTTGTCCCCCCTACTCTTTGCCCTTGTTCTGGAACCCCTGGCGTCGTGGGTGAGACGCGATGTAGCTCTCAGAGGCCTCAAATGGGAGGAGGACAATGAGGACAGAATATCATTGTATGCCGACGATATCCTGATTTATCTGGCTTCCCCCTACGCCTCGATAAATAGGCTATTAAATATCTTTACAAACTTCGGCAAGTACTCCGGTTATGCCATTAACTGGGCAAAATCAGTGCTTTTTGTTCTCCATGGCCCTATACCTAGGCTACCAAGGGGGTGTAATGTTGAGGTGACCAGGGAAGGTTTCCGATACCTGGGGATATTTATTACTCCAGACTCAAAAACGTTTTACGACAAGAACCTCATAGCCCCCCTACATAGACTTAGGGAGGATGTCAAACACTGGAGGTCACTGCCACTATCATTACTAGGTCATGCGGCCCTGTTTAAAATGCTAGCACTGCCACGATTCCTCTACCTACTCCAGAACTGCCCGTACTATGTCCCTGACTCATATTTTAACAGTGTTGAGGCGGAGGTTCGGACGTTGTTATGGGACGGTGGGACGCCGCGAATTGCTTTCGCAAAATTGACGAAAGGGTGGTATGACGGTGGCATCGCACTTCCAGACATACTACTCTATTATTGGGCGTCACAATTGGTAGCGATTAATCACTGGCTGTACAGTCCTCCGACGAACCCGGCATACCGACTAGAGCGGTATCAGACTGGACGGGAGGGATATCTGGGAGCCCTATATACTAGACCCCACAAAGGGAGATACCTAGGGCCAATGGCTCACACGACCTCCATCTGGCATATAGCTACTAAACGCCTGGGCTGGAAGGGACAACTGACAAAGGCGACACCCCTATGGTCCTCTGAACAGCTGGGGCTGCTATGCTATCAAGCAGGGTTTAATAGGTGGGACACCATAGGACTCTCTACTGTTGGTGATCTCCTACAGAAGGGTAAGATATTTACCTTTAAAGATTTGCAAGTTAAGTATGAACTGGCGCCAAGAGAGGTGTTTCGGTACCTACAAATTCGCCATGCGCTTAACACAGCTCTCACAGATTTGACGACTATACCAGACGCGTCCCCCTTGGAGGATCGACTTTTGTCAGAACCTCTCCTGACCAAGGCCATTTCCCTTACATACCGCAAGTTAAATAATAATACGCCAGACCCCTTCCTTACCCTTAGGGACAAATGGCAGGCAGACTTGGGACAACTCGAAGATGAGGACTGGCAAACCGCCCTGATGTCCCCAAAAGAGGCAGCCATAAACCATCGCTTTCGGTTGATTCAACTGAAGGTTTTACATAGGACATACCTCACTGGGGTGACCCTGGCTAGGACAGGGACCAGGCAAGATGCACTTTGCCTGCGTGGCTGTAACCAATTCGCCACATTTTATCATATAATATGGGATTGCCCTCCGATTCGACAAATATGGGAAAGGGCCACAAGCAAGATGCAGGATGCGCTGGGGAAACAACTCGCTTTAACACCCTCACTGGGGATTCTGAACATCTGGGAGGCAACTGATCTCACGGACATAGAGCAAAAATTCACCACCCTGGGATACGCATTAGTTAAAAGAGCCATTGCTATGAAATGGGGGGCAGCAGATCGACCATTGATAATAGGGTGGGTGACGGAAATGGACAAATGCATGGTAGCCGAAAAGGAGGTCTACAAATCTAGAGGCTGCCCTAAAAAGTGGGACAAGAAATGGGGCGCATGGAATGCCTATCGAGGGGAACTGTGCATTTCGCCGACTGTGGAACTAGAAATGTCACAAAGGAGGGCCACTGAACTGTAATGTCTGATGGTAATACTGTGCACGGTACTGTTTATTTTCAATACTGTAAAGGGATGTATATTATTGTGAATATGCAAGTGACGACTGTTAAATTATCAATAAAATTATTATTCCAAAAAAAAAGAAGCGTGTGTGTGGAAGATGCATGTGCCTTCATGGGTGGTACCATGTCTACAGCACCAGATATCTGTAAGATCATGGTCAGCTATGATGAGATGAAGTTGTGGGTGAGCGTGCTTGGAAGCACCTGACTTATCCAGTGTCATGTCCAGTGCGTAAAGTCTCCGTCCTAAATGACAGCCCCAGTGCAGAATATACCGAAATCGTGGTAGCAATGCCTTCACCCAACAACCAATCAGACGCAAATTTCCATGACTGTATGGTAGCACTTGGCAAATGGATGAACTTAAACTGTTTAAAACTAGTTTTGGGAAAACATAGGTCATCCTGTTTGGAAACAACCCTTCCCTATGGGCCCCGTCTTGGTGGCCAGAAGAAATGGGGGCCCTGCCCACCCCCGTGAGTAAGGTTAGGAACATGGGGGTGGTAATGGACAATTAACTGACATTTGGGTTGCAGGTCAATGCAGTCACGTTGTCTGCTTTCCTCGTCCTTAGAATGCTCAGAAAGGTTTTTCCTTATCAACCCTGCCAGTTCCCAAAAAATTGCGATCATTGCATACGTTTTAGCCAAAATAGACTACTGCAGTGCCTTGTATCTCAACATGCAGCATCAACACCTTAATAGGCTTCGGGTCCTACAAAATGCGGCTGCCAGAATGTTGACTGGGATTCTCAAACACAAATTGGTCTCACAAGCCATCAAACATCTTCAAGGGCTGCCTGTTAGGAAGGGCATTTAATTCAAAGCCCTTTGTCTTGCCCACAAGTCTCTTCATGGAGCTGGCCCAGATTTCCTGAAACAATCCTTCAGATGGTATAGTTCAGGGAGAAATCTAAGGTCCACAGGTACCCAGAAATTGGTGGTTCATAGGTTCAAATTGGGGAGAAAGATTTCTGAATAGTAAGGCTAATGAATGGAACCTACTTCCCTCCACCGCACATCAGGACTATTATGAACTTGCTTATGTTTAGGAAGGCACTAAAAACCTGGCTTTTTTCCTCTGTAGAACTAAGATTAGGTCTCACATTTTTCTCACTCGGAGTTAGCACCTTGACACGTTCGGGTAATTGTTTGCGCTCAATACGTCACTATAACATAACCTAAATAGCCCAAGGATCCCCCTCCATACTTCTAGGAAGAAGTCAGGGCTATCTGTGTTGGGACTGTAGGTCAATGTGATAATGAAAGGCTTTCCATGCAGTATCCCTTTGACAATGATTTACCTGCTCTCCCTGTCACACATTGAATCCACTGGGTGGCACACTACCCTCGTGTGTATCACCAGCACCACCCCTTTGGTGTAGGTGGCCTATGGTGCAATACACATTTCTGCAATCGGATTTTGGACTGAGAGGAGGATGTCAGTACCTCCTGTAGAAGAAAATTCACGAAAAACAAAAAGTGGCAGGGTCAAAATATGTGCTGAGTCGTTACAAAGGTACACAGTACTCCATTCCAGGCTGCTCAAAGGAATATAAGGAACGGCCACATTTCCATATTTGGAGACAGCAGTCCCCAAATATCATAAATGAATAAGGCTTTATCCTGAGCAATTGTCCAATTCATAACA
Organism: Calotriton arnoldi; assembly: GCA_963921515.1. Taxonomy (NCBI): domain Eukaryota; kingdom Metazoa; phylum Chordata; class Amphibia; order Caudata; family Salamandridae; genus Calotriton; species Calotriton arnoldi. Next base: position 787,103 of record CAWUFW010008812.1, read on the forward strand.
TGTCCACAGACGTGTTGTCGTAGAAAACTTCTTCACTTTATTTTTATTGTTGCATTATTCCAAGGTCAGCTTTATTGCAGCCAATCCAAAACCATAACTGTAGCCAACACATGTTTCATCTTGTGGATAATATCCCACCGACATCTGTGGACATGTTATGATTTGGACAATTGCTCAGGATAAAGCCTTATTCACCTCCTGTAGAAGGCTAATATCGATTTTATGTTTGTGCAGGTAGGTGAAGACTACTACATGGATCATTCATTCCTCAAATATTCTAGGTGAAGAGCTCTATTTGGGTCATTCAACAAGTGTTCCTGCAAGGCTTGAGCTCTGGTGCATGGGCGATGGGTCACATGTGAGTCAGTTTTAAGTGACATGTTAATGGTTGATAACAATGAGGTGGTGTACGTGAGAAATGAGTAGGCAAACAACACCACTCCCAATCCCCTCCCTCCCCCACTCACTTCAACAGCCCAAAACTGCCAAAGAAAGCAGTACCACCCACCCACCAAAAACCCACGAAGGTGCAGCAGGGCTTTCATTTCTAATTGTGGCGGTAGAAGATGGGAGACATCCCTTGGAGGGCCAGAAAGGCCAGCAAACAACCAAACTAGGTGGCTTGGAATCCAGTGTCCAGAGGAATCTCGTAGATGTTCCAAGAGACAGGGATAGGTGTCTGAGGGAGTAAATTGTGCAGCGATTAGTCTTCTATAAGGAGGTTGATAAGCTTGCAGGTCAACAGCGGGGATCTCCGCGTCCTTTAGCTCCAGGAGGGGGGTTAAGCGTCGGCGTATCCCTCATACTATGCGTTAGGGTCAATCATTCTCACTTAGGTGGCTACCTGCCCCCCCATCCCCCCTGAGAGGTGCTCCTGGTAGAGGGGTAGAGGAGGCTCGGGCATGTATTCGGTGGCAGTTAAGGGACTTCTAGGAATCTGTAAACATTTGGGTCATACTGTGCAGCAGGATTCAGACTTTGGCAGGGTAGAGGAAAGCATATTTGAGTTCAGCTTTCATGAGCATCTACTTGGCAGGGAGTAACTCACATCTAGAAGGCTGAGTTGTGGTGGTGAAGTCCAGGTATATAGAGACGCAGTTTCCAGAGTACTGTATTTCTCCACGTTTGTTAAGCCTGTCGGAGAATGGTGTCTCGGTCTTAGTAATTTAAGAGGCGAGCAATGATTGGGCGGGCGGGGGCTCCCTAGCAGGGGCTGCGGACCCAAGGTGTGATTGGCGCACCTCACAGATAACAAGGGGCAAAGAGATAGCAGAGCATCGTTTCAGTGTAGTCCTCATGTATGTCCATAGTGATAGACTCTGGGAGGCTGGTGATTCTGATTTTGTTTCACCTAAAGCGCACCTCCAAGTCTTCATTTTTAGCCTCAATGACCCCCAATAATTTACCAAAGTAGCTGTCATTGTGGAAGGTCACACTATCGTCCATCTCTAACATCCGGTTCTCCAGCTGGGTTATGCAGTTGTTATGTTTATCTAGTCTGTTTTTCATATGGTTTTTCGTGGCAGCGAGGGAGTCAGTCTTGGAGCCAAAGGTGCCAGGGCTGTGTTTCATGTCGCTGAGAGGGCTTTTATGTCCTGAGCTGGTGGGTCCCCCATGGTCTCCACCGGCAGGGCATCGTCAACGCTCTGCACGGCCCTAACAGGCTTTTAAAGGTCAAAATGGAGCTTCAACTGTTTATGATGTGATTTGTGCATGTTTGCAATCAGCGGGGGGAATGGTATGGCCAGCGGGCTGCAGTTGCTCCGATTCTCACCCTCGTCTCAGGGCAAAAGGATCGTTTTGCGAAGGGAATGCTAGCCATTTCTAGTTGAATGGCAGCTAACTGTCTACAGCTGAATGTCGATAAGACCAAGATCATGTTGTTTGGCAAGACAACAACTCTTTGGTCCGATGAGTGGTGGCCCTCTAAATTGGGTGCAGTTCTGTCTCCCAGGCAGTCTGTGAAGAATCTTGGTGTAAAAACTGATCAAGCCCTTTCTATGAAAAAGCAGATTTTGGTTACTAATGGATTGTTCTTTCACACCATGCGTTTACTATGTAGAATTTTTCCTTATATTCCGATATCTGTCAGAAGAATGCTAGTCCAGGCCCTTGTAGTTAGCAGATTGGACTATGGGAGCGCCCTACTGGCCGCAGCAAACGAGACGCTTATGGCTAAATTGCAAGTGGTACAAAACACTGCAGTCAGGCTTGTTCTCAGTCTTCCTTCCGGAACGCCTTCGGCCCCTTCATTGAAATCTTTACATTGGCTACTGGTAAGGAAGTGAAGTATCTTTAAAATCTGCTGCCTCGCCTATAATGCCTTAAAGGGCAAAGTACCCAGATATCTCCAACAGAAACTCAAATGCTACGCACCTACTAGAAGCTTAAGATCTCAGGACAAAGCCTTGTTGAGAGTACCCCATATCCGCTTGTCTAGAAGCGGTGGCAGAGCCTTTTCCTACCTGGCTCCACTTTACTGGAACAAATTACCTCTTCATGTTCGACTCTGCAATAACTACTGTCACTTTAGAAAACTGTTGAAAGCTTCCTTATTTTAAGTGATTCTCTCCTGTGTATGCCTGCTTGCAGCTGTAGGCAGCGCCAAGATGCCCTCGGGTGAGTGGTGCGCTATGTAATGTTAATTAACGTAACATAACAATAGCCCAGGAGACTCTTCCTCTTACCACTGTACATGTGGTGTTCACTGTGCTTTCCCCATCAAAGCCTAAGTCTCCAAACGACATAAAACAACTGTCTTATCTGAAATCTTTAGCGCCTGACAGTCACTCTTTTCTTGGCTTCTTTTCTTCATGCCTCTTTTGTTCCTGCAGGTTGGAAGAAGGGCATAATTAAACCTCTCCTCAAAAAATCCATTCTGGATGTCCCAGCCATGACTAAAATTGGGGAAGATATAACTTGCCTGTTGGCTTTCCAACTCTTTGGAGTTTAGCCAAATAGATTCTAGCCAAATGGATTTTAGAACAGGCTGTTGGGGCAGGGGGGCTAAGAGGGCTTTGGTTTCCATCCTAGATGATCTCGAACTAGAATGTCTTGAAGGTATTCCCACCAGCTTTACCTTGCTTTACCTTTCTGCCACATTTGATTCTGTAAAAATGTTAACTAGTGTATCGTTGTGGTATATTTGCAAGGCATGGTAATCACCTTGTTTGCCTCGTTTCTTTCTGACAAATGCCAGTCCCTTGCTTTGGCACCCTACTATTCTGGGGTCCCTCAAGGGCTGTCATTGCCCCCCCAATCCTTTTCAATATATACTTGCACCCTCTTGCTAACATTAAAAAACTTGCTAAATGAGGGTTGTTTCCTGACACTCGGCTGATTTTGTTTTTTGACAAACCTGTCTCCGAGATTCAGGACCTCCTCAACACTTGGCGCTTAGATGTCCTACACTTGATAAGTGTGAACTTCAGTTGGGATGGGAAGTCTTCTGCATGGCTCTGGAGAGTGCTTCCCTGCTCTCTGCTGATCACTTGGCAAGTCACTTGAAAGTACTGTAGGTTTTCTTGAACTCTACCTCAGTTAACATGACAATCATTCATGTCCTGTGATGGTTTAACTGTTTATGTTGATTGAGACCCTCAAACTTGTCTCTGAGTTTGAGGGGCATCCATAGTGCACCCCTGTTTTACAGAATATGTATTTAGCTAAGACTCCCTTTGCTGGGATGACCCCCTCTCTTTCTGCTGGGTGTTGGTCAGGGCCTCCTGGAGTTAATTAAAATTCCTCTCTGGGCTACAGGCCGGACAGGTACCAAGAGACTTTCATGGAGCCCACCTCATGCGGACTGATCGCACAGTGAGCATGCAGGAAATATGCCCCGGAGTTGGAAGGGCACCCAGGATGCAAAATTAGCAGACCCCCTGATTAGATTAGCCTGTCGATCAGGGAATAATGAACGTCTTGCCTCATCAGCCAGTTGCTTCTTCCAGGCTGTTCTCTTTTTCTGACAAGGCACACACAAGGGGTCGTCGAGGAAGCCAAGATCCAGGCGTAGAATACCGGAGTGGGTTGCATTCCTAATTTCAGATGCGAAGAAAGGGTTTGTACTTAAGAAGGTGTCTCTGTGACAGTTTACAGGTGAAAGGAATGTGCCAGTCTGAAGGGAGGCGATGGGCTTCAGGCAGCAGAGAATGTCTGTCAGGCTTGTGGAGGCTATTTCTGTTTGGAACACAAGGAGACTGCAGATAAGTTAAGGAAACTTGCTGCACATCAACACAGAGGGAGATTGTTGTCATTGAAGGTGAGACTGCTTCGTCACTGACCCCTCCCCGGTACTGTGCAAGCCTGTGGATACTCCTAGTTATCATCTGTAGCTGGGAAAAGGTGACCTGTGAAGAACTTACCATTTGAAACCTTGGTCCCTTCTCCAGGACTTGCATATTCTCCAGCTTTGTCCTTGCGTGTCCGCACTAGTAGCAAGTAGCACCATCCCCATGGGTGTTCTTCAATTAGAATATCTAGACTGCGACCAGTGGACTCCGTGGTGCAGGCCCCACTCCTTTTGTGTCATCTGAGGGTATAGGGGTGGACTGGCACTCTGGCCAGCCACTACCCTCCTACAGCTAGCCCAGTGACTACTGGAATAGTGGGACGCCAGTAACTCTGCAAAGACAGTAGGCACCCCTAAGCCGACCCCTGACATAACCTGAGTGGTATCCTCGCCAAGGAAGGGAGGGCACTTTGTTGCTTTTCATGGCTGGACCCAAAACATTTGATTTCATTTCAACTGCTGAAACCAAATCACTGCAATACAAGTATTGGTACCATTGTATTAGCTTTGAAGAATAACCCTGTGCAACACGGTCTGTATAATGCAAGAGAAACTATTTTTATAGTGCTTAGCGTCTAGGTGCTATAATACTGTACTGGCCCAGAGGGTTGTAGGGACTTCTGTTTTTCACTGTGTATCTTAGTTTTGTGTGTAGTATATTTTTCTTGTGTGTATTAAAGTACTTTTCTTTCATAAAGTGAAGCACTGACCGGATATTGATCTTATCAGCTGATATTACAGTGTGAACTGCATTCTGCAGGTTTTGACATAGGGCAGCGCTTCAAGGAATCTTGCAGCGCTGCCCTACGTAAAAACAAAGGGGCAAGAATGGGCCGTGTCTATGATATGGCGCATTCCTGTCCTTTTCCCCAGCGCTGGCGCACAATGGACTGCTGCGCGCCAATACAGGCACCCTTGAGGGCTGATAGATTTTGTGCAGGAAGGCATACCTTCCTGCACAAAATCAATCAATTCAGGCGCTTTCCTTCCTGTGTGCTGTAGAATGCTGTACACATAGAAAAAGTAAAGCACAAGGAGAAATTAAAACAGTTCTCCTAGTTGTGCCTCCCTAACGCCACCTCTGGGGTGGCGTTATGTTTTGACGCATTCCCAGGTTTATGATTTCTCTTAAATCTGGGAATGTGTCAGGTTCCATGGGTGTTGCGTGGGAACACCCACAGCAACACCCATGCAACACCCCTTTCACACAGTTTTCTGAGTGAAAGGGGAACATATTTATAAGGCCATGAAAAGCCACGTAAAGTCGCTTTATGTGGCCTTATAAATATGCCTTGGCACATTGCGCCACCAGAACGTCAAAAAAGTGACATTTTGGTGGCGCAAAAGTGCCGGTAGGGCCTCATAAATGAGGTCCTGAATGTCTAACCCACCTTACCTCCTGGAGTAAGCCTTTGACTGCTGTGTTTCGCTGCCTTGGCAGAGTCAAGTGCTGGAGAGGAGTACTTGGTTATCCAGTTTGAGGTCCAATAGTACAGTGGTCCTAGGACACCAGCAGTGAGCAACTCCAGACTGCATTAGTGCCCCAAGAAAGCAGTTGTCACAGCTTCCTAAAGCTGAATGTTTCTAAAACAGAAGCCTTGATTTTGGGCCACGATCAGTGCAAGAAGAGAAGGGGATATAGCTGGATCCGGAAAATATTATTGAGTCATATTCGGACCAGTCTCCATGAAATATGCTCAGTTTGCCCCATCATGGTGTAATTTGCTGATACTGGGCACATTCAGTGGCACCCGCACTTTCTCTACTTTGTATTCAGAGCCTCAGCCTGCAGGGGGTGAGATTTATTTTCACTTCCAGCTGGGCCCAAGTAGAAGGCCTCCCGTAAAGACCAGCAGCCCTCCTTTTGTTGTTGTCTCAACCTGGCAGGGAACATCTGGAGGCTAACACCTAGTGGCCAATGTAATGGATACCATTACTATTATCCCTTTAAAATTGCTGGCTACACAGACATGCCTGCAACAAGTACCTTAACCACCAATAAGATATATAAAAATGTAGCTTGTTTGTGACCAATTTAGTAAGCCAGTATAGACTTACTATCACATGTCATTGTTGCCAATGTCTTTGATGGAGAGATGTTAGAAACCTAAAGTTGACTGTCTGACTGTTTTTTACGACCTGACCCTCATAAATCCTCCTGCTTTCTTCTGCCATTCCTTGACCCCCATCTAATGGGATCCTAGAGATATTTTTTTCCACTTCCAGCACTGCCTTGATTCTCTTTGGACCCCATATTCCTTATTTAAAAAAAATCTTTATTGTTTCAGCTGTTTAGCCTTACAATTGCTACATAAAAAGTTGACATATTTTAGATACAATTAAGAACACATAAAAACAGTGATCCCACTCCCAACATCTTTTACCTTGAGGGATCTAAAAAGCATCTAATCAACAAACAACTGACTACCCCCACCGTGTCAAAGTGCAAGTGCTTCGCTCTAATGTCGATGAAACAACATAATTTAATTAAAGGGTGGTTCTAGTAAATTTATCATTTAAAATTATAAAACATAGTTCCCCTTAATATTTAATTGCTACATATTTCCTCAAATACATTAGAACCAATGTTAAAACCTTGGTGTGACAATATCCGTCCCATGGCTTGATGCAAAAATTAACAAGATTACAAATACTGCCACACTGGCCCAATATATGACTAGGTAACAATGCGATGCCAGGCAGTTCGTGCAGGTTGCCCTCATGGTGCTAAGTGGGTAACTGTTGGTGCCGATATGGCTTCTACTATGCAGCTTGGTCTGATCATCGTCCTCTGGGTCAGTTTTTAGTGATGTCTAACTGCTCCTTCCTGCAAGCCCAAATAGACCACAACAACCAGGCTATGGAATTAAAAATGAGTTCATTATGTTCTAAAGCACAACGGTAGTCCAGACCTAGTTGATTTAATAGCATACAATCTGAACAAGGTCAGAAGCCATCTTTTGCGTGCATGTACATATTTTGTGCAACAGAGCAGTATGTGCAATATATTATCCTTACCCCCAAACTGACAGTCGCAAACTTCACTTCCTTTGTCAAGCCTTGAACACTTGACAAGATATTCTCTAGTGGGCAGGATTTCTAATCTGAACTTGATGTATAAAGTACATTTGTGTTCAGGGCGGAGCAAATCCAAATGCAACTTATTACCTGGACACAGCCTACTTTCGAAGTAATCTCCCAGTAAGCTGCTTGGCTTTATTTGGGAGGGCTTCGTCTCCCACCTTAGCGCATAGTAGCGCTCTTTTACGAGCTCTACAGTATCCCATCCTACCGCGCTTGGGTTGGCCCACAGGTGCCCCAATTGCAGCCCTTCCAATGTACTTTTCATGTGGACATATTCAAAGTCATCTATTATAGGAGATGCACTTCTTCTGGTACAGAAAGAGAAAAGCCTGGACTACTTCTTAGATGCTTTGATAAGGATCATAATCTTAAGAGGCAGGTAGTTGCTGTGAGCATGGGGTAAATCTTGCTGTTTATTCCTTTTTATCTTAAGACCTTAGTTGTGAATGCTGGAATCTTCGTGAATGCCAAAATCGTGTCTTGGCTTTTTGGGGCCTGGAGAAAACTATAGTTTGGGGCCCACTGTGCAGTACAACTTTGAATTTGTTACAGATTTCCACCTCCTTCAAGCTTTCATGATGACAAATAATATTGAATTACACATTAAACTTTCAGAAATAGTAAGAGAATAAAATAAATGATATGCAAGTACTAACTTAAATGGTACAATGAATATAATAATAGTTGAATCCACAGCCTGTCACAAGAAAAGGTCAGATGGTGTGTAAGTAATTGGGTTATTAGTTAAGGGGGGTAAGTACCCACATCAAGTAATAATCTCAGTCTTTGTTAGGATGAACCACAAAAGTGACTAAATAAACCTTAGCTCAACCCCTGTTAGCTCTGACCAGATGGGTTTCACTTAGAGGCAATGTGTAAAGTATTTATGTAGTACTAAAACAATAATACAGTTGAAATGCAAAACAATAAAAATCCCAACATAAATTAGAAAAATACAGTAAAAATTAATAAACAAAATTACACAAAAATGACCAAAATCCTATAAGGGAAACCAGAAATATGAATTTTTAAAGTTTTAAGTAGCAATGGTGCCAAGAAGCACAAAGTGCCAATGATAGTCAATGATCGTGGTGGAACAGTACCTAGGCGCAATTTGATGCTGACCACTATGAAGTGTGAGTCCAATACAGTAACCAGGTTCATGTTGGTCAACGATTTAACCTTCTGACTTGTGGCCTTTAAGTCACAATTTTTCAAGGAGTACACTTTTCAAGCCCCCCCCCAGGACCTCTGGGGAGGCACTTAGACCCTCACAGGGTGGCAGCCAGAGTCAAGTCCAGGCCCAGTTGACACTGATCAGCTGGGCAGTTACAAGAAAGACTTCCTGGAGCTGCTTGTTGCCCTGTAGCTTGAACAGTAGGTCAGCCTTATGACCCTCGGAGTCCACTTTTATGTCCCCGGAACAAGAGGGCGAGCCAGTTCAGTCTTCTAGGCTCTTCTCAGATCGCAGACAACAGGCTCAGTCCTCTTCTGATCTACCACAAGTCTAGAATTGTTCTGAGGTGGTTGCCTGGTGATGCATACCACTGTAGCCTGACTGTGCATTCTGCCAATACGACCTGTCAAAATAAACCCCATTGGCAGACCTAAACCTTCCTTTTAAATATTAATAAGTCACCCCAAATGAAGTGCATCGCTAATGCAGTGCACCCCAAACGTTATATTTAAATCCCAGAAGACCTGTCAAGCAGGATGTGACATTCAAGCAGGATTTGACACTCTAATGTCAAAGAGGATGCTCACAGCCCCACCCCAGTGGTCCCTCTAACCCAGTTCTGTGGCAGATCTGCCTCCCACTGAGTCTGATTACTGGCTGACTAGAAAGACAAAAGGGGAGGCATGCCCAGGTGTGAGCTACATCTGCCTATGATGGGGTAGGCCTGTTTGAAAGGCACCAAGGGTCTGGGCACAGCCCCCAGCCACACCCAAGGCCCATTGTCCCTGTCCTGAGGGCAGTTCACACCTCACCACAGGGGTGCAAGGTGACAGTTGAATTCTTACAAAAGGCCTCCAGAGGTTTTAGGCAGGCAAAAGGTAACTTTTCTAAAGTACGTTTTTCTGTAACAATTCAACTTTACTATTAAATTGGATTTTGTTTAACTATTAAAATGAGTTCTTTAAATATTTCTCTGTTACCAATCTAAAATTAGCATTATATGGTGTTCTAGTGTAATCCAGTGTTTTCCTATGGAAGCAACTAGTCTTGCTACAGTGAAAATATCATTTATTCTTTTTCAAAATAAAGACATGTGGAATAGTAAACTTCTACATGTCCTACTTTTAAATACCATACACCTTACTCTATTGGCAATAGGGCCTAACTTGGGGTGACCTATTAATATTTTAAAGGAAAGTGTAGGCTGGTAAAAGGGGTGTATTTTGACAGGTCAAAATGGCAGTTTAAAACTGCAGAGCCAGTCTGCAGGGTTAGGCCTGAAGACATACTGTCACTGTAGTGGTTGGCACAAGGAGTGTTGCAGCCCATTAGTAACATTTCACTTACAGGCCCTGTGTACACTTTTTACCATATGCTAGGGAATTATAGGTAAGTTAAATGAGCCAATTGTATATAATAATTTTACTGTGTTGAAAGTAGTAACACAAGCACTTTACCTCTGGTTATCAGGGGTAAAGTGCACAGAGTTCTATTGCCAGCAAAAATAGGGTTCAGCAAAAAGGCCAAACAATTCAGGGTGACCCTGCAGAAAGGGCAGAGTTCCAACAGGGTCACTACTCTTGATTGGTTTTGCTAGAGAGCCATCTTCCATTGAGTAGATCATTCAATGCAAGTCTTCTTCACTGTTGTGAGACTAACTTCCTATTTGCCAGTCTTCTATTAATATGTTTGTTCATTTTCTTACACTGCTCTCAAAAGTCACTCCTCCTTAAGCCCTATAAATTCAGAAGCCTGGCGCGGACGCGCACTGAACGAGGCGCCAAAGGCAAGCCCATCTGCGCCCATCCGCTGCCAAGAACCCTGTATCATTTACCACAGAGGTAAGAGAAATGCCTAGAATTCAGTTTTCCAAAGATACTCTTAATGAGCCCAAAGCGACGGCCACTTCACTAAAGACTGCTGTGCTACTATGTCACACACCCCTTTCACTGGAGTACACTATTTCCACCAGCTGCAAACTATGTAATTTTGTATTCACTCTGTGTCTCCCTCAGTTGGCCTTGGGTTGCAAGAAGAATATTACCTTTAAGGATGACATAACAGGTTCTCCCTGTTCACCCCCAGGCGAACACAAACAATTTAATACTTGTGATACTCATTCTTTGATAAAAGGTCTACATTGTAATGTTCGCCCCCTCCCAAAACATGCATTTGAAATATGGGACCTCATTACATCCCATCAACCGGACATTTGCTTCTTTAACGAAACCTGGCTTAATTCATCGGCTACTAATGTCAAAATAAAGGACCCCCACCTACTGCTAATAGTTCCTAGGGCAGGGAAAATACAATTCTAGAAAATAATGCCCCTAGGCAACAAATGGTCAGATTTATAACACAACCTACTCCAACACAGTCATGATATTGCGAACTCAGTGTACACTAACTTTCATTAAAACTTCATTTTATTGATACCATTTCAAATAATGATATCATGGAAAATAAATAAATAATTCCACAGACATAAAAAACTAAACAATAACATTACAACGTACTTCCTACAATAAACTAACACAAATATATACAATAGACAAACATGCATAAAGTGCAAAGTGAACAATAATTTAGATATAATTATAGCTTGACAATGAACAGAAACACTTAGATACACGAGGATTTACAGAGGTGGCTGAGTGATGAGTTTTCTTGTTTTCTACGCCGCTTTTCAGTTTACTAGACACCTTCTTCAGGAAAGCCACAATGATTCCTAAACGTAAAAATGCAAAAGTGTACACTGAGTCTAATTAAAATACTCGATATAAACATAGTGGTAAGCCTTTCTTACTCCGTGACTAGAAAGAGAGGAGACTGGAGTGTGATCCAAATAGGGGTACAAGAAAGGAAAGGGGAAGACAGTACTCCTTCACCATATTAAACTAATATGTGTACAATACGTGACTGAAAGATATCACTTGTGAATAGAAAAGCATGTCCCCATAATAGTTTTAATAATAGGGAGTGTGGGTGATGTTAATGTAAAACAAGTTGTATCGGTCTTATGCTTACCATAAGCAGCCAAAAGGACCAAACTGATGAAGATAAAAAATGCTTTAATAAGCAATATGTGTAGGTTCTAAAAGGAACAGATTAAATTGTGTGAATCTCACATATTTAAGAGTAGTCCAAAGAGCTCTACTTCAAGATTAGAGGATGGGGAGATGTATGGGATACGATTACATCCACAAGTCTCACTCGGCACTTGAGCCCAAGTTACCATAGGATGGAATCCGAAGACTATAATGGACAGGCTTTTCTATTGACAAAGAGAGCACGAATGTAAATGAAAAAATTATTAGTATTATATAGAAACAGTACCTCATAGATTGCAGAGGGAAACAGGTTAACATATAATTCAATCACCTGTTTAATCTTGTACTGGAATTGCTAGTGATATATATAAAAAAACTTCTCAAGGAATAACTGGCAGGTTCTTCCAGTGGACGGTCTCACGTCACTATACTTTTGGTCGATGATTCCTAAGATTTCACTCACTACGCGTTGCGCTCTATTGAGAATAAAAATAAAAATAAATGAAAACGACGAGTTATTTAGTGATATATTGATTGATATTCCTCAGTAGGCAGTACTTTAATAAGGGACAGAGGATCGAATTTTGCATCCATGCATGAACTAGGTGTAGTGGCAGATAGCCTAAATTTAAATCGTGGCTCAATTAGTATGGAGAAAACTCCCCATGTGTTGTTTTCCTTACAGCAATAAGTAAATGAATAGCCCACTGAAAGGCATACAAGAAATACATAATTCTCTGACTGTTCCGGATTACAAGGTATATAAAAGATCTTGTTGTTTCCGTGCGCGCTACTTTGCTTTCTCAACAATGCTTTAAGAAAGGCATACAGGAAATATGTTTCTCTGCCTATTCCGGACTATAAAATATATACGGGATCCTGCTATTTCAGTGCGCATAGCTTTAGGTTACAAACGCAAGTCACTTACGGATACACTAGTCAAACACAAGTGGAATTTCTAGATATTGTCATTCGACACAACATTGGTATCTCTTTGTCAAGCCAACTGCACGAAACACTCTGTTGCATTACGACAGTTACCACCTGCGCGCTCAGAAACAAAGTAAACCATTTGGGCAGTTTCTCAGACTGCGACGAAACTGTTCTAACTTGCAAGATTTCGACCTACAAGCGACAACCATGAAAACTAAATTTTTAGCTAGGGGTTATCCCCATCGACTTATTCGAGAATCGTACAAAAGAGCAAGATTCTACGACAGAGATTCCCTTTTGAAATCAAGTACCACCCCCATAGTCACACAGTTGGTTTGTGTCACTAAACATTCAACTATGAATGAAAAAATCAGACAGATCATTAATTCTAATTGGCACATTTTAAACAGCGATAACGACCAGAAACACAAACTCCCGAAACCTCTATTTGCTCACCGGAGGAATAAAAACATCAAAGACATTGTCGTGCGTTCGCGATTCATAGAGGGCGTACCATTCATTCAGAAAACTATTGACGGTATGGCACCAGTGAGAGGAACTTTTAAATGTTCGCAATTTAAATCATGCGACACTGTCATTGAAGGGGATACATTTATCCATAATGGAAACATTATTACAGCAAGAAAATTCTTTAACTGCAAAACAAAAAATGTGATCTATCTCCTACTTTGCCCATGCAGTTTGGGCTATGTAGGAGAAACTTTGCGCTCTTTTAACACTCGTCTCACTCAACATCGATCTGCAATCCGCACCTCCAAGACCAATGCACCGTTGGTGAAACATTTACTGGATTTGAAACACACAGCGAATGACATTAGATGGCTTATAATTGAAAAAATTGACATAACTGATGAAAGTAGAAGCAGAAGAGAGGTATTCTGGATTTTTGTCTTAGATACTTACAAGCGTGGCCTTAACAGCAAAATACCATGGGAGAATGCCATACGGTACAATTCTTAATTTTCATATTCCATGTGTTTCGCTGTGAAGCACCAGTTCAATATCATGTTGCTGGTTTAATTCGGGCACAACTCAACCTGACCACCTTGCAGCCGAGCTGCCTCCTGCGATGTATCATTCTCGTCACGTCGCTGCCATGGTCTCCATCTGGTAGTTTTAAGATACATAAGGATACCCCCTATGGTTCAAGGGGCATTTCCCTCTCTTTTCTTAGTGATGAGGCAGACCTAATAATATCATCTACATATGAAAATATATATACATCTATGGACATTTTGTATTCTTTAGTCTACGTCACATTGTAGACACATTCTTGGGAAGTCAAGGACAATTTAACTTTATCCGTCCGGTTCTGAGTATTTCGTTTATTTTCACATTTGCATTATTTTTATTATCTTGACTTTCAAACTTCCTCTGTTTCTGAAGCTTTTTTGACCAGGGCACTGTCTGTGTTTGGTTCATTGTTCAAACAATTGATGTATACTTTTTCATGGACGTACCCTTTTTTAGGTCTTGCCTAGCGACGCAGCGCATGATCTGCTCGCTTGTGAGACTATTGTCATCGGTTTTGCTTCGGAAGCGGGGTGGAAGCTCCACCCATGCTTCTCATTGGCGCGCGTGAAAAATCCTTGCTTTTGATTGCAAGGGAGGCATGTTTGTTCCCTCCCTGTCTCCTGTTTGCTGTGCCTGCCCGGACAGGAGATGTGCACGCGCATGGCCGTCTCTTTTGCTCGCGGCGTTTCAGGCATTGTGTGAGGCACAACGCGCGCATGTGGCTTTCTCTCTTGCTTCTCAGTGGGTCACCAACTCTAACGGCGACAGCTTGTTTCCAGGATCCACCGTTTTGTCTGGTGTGCGTGTATTGATTGTTTTCTGATTACCTTGGAACAACACGGAGGGGAGTGTCACGGGTGGGTCCCGTGGGACGCTTGAGCTGCTGCACTTTTGAAACCCCTTTGTTGGGTTTGTGCGATTTTGCACTTTCTAGACACTTCTGTGATTGCCAATTTCATGATGCTGAAGGGTGGCCTGCGAGTGACAGCGTGATGTGGCAATTTATTTATTGGCTCATCGGACTTTTGCCCCTCCCTTCATGGACGGGCCCACCTTCTCTTGTCTCGTGAGGTATTAGTTGAATGTTGCACGGTGAGCATCTCGACAAAGGGCCAGGTATTTTGTTCTGGTGATAAGGGGGGGGTGGGGGGGGGGTGATGTTTTGTTGACCTAGAAGGGATGGCTTGTTGCTCGCCGCACGGTGGAGCATGTTGCCGTCCTGCACAGATACCATCATGACCTTTGTCAGTCTGCATGGCTCAGTAGGTGTATTCTTGGGTCGAGTTTTGGTCGGATTGTTTTGTGGAAGAAATGATTGGAGGAGATTGGCGATCCTGCTGTTGCGTCAGTGGGCACGAGCACAGTTAGCAGACTGATGCACCTGTGAATTAATGCACGCTGGAGTTTTCTTTCTCTTTGGATGTCGTTTACATTTTTCCATTCAGGATACTTTTGATGAATTTTATTCGAGGGAGGGGGCTGGTTCAGTGGCATCGATTTTGCCTACTAGCGCGTTGCCATGCAAGCCCATGCTATACTTGAGGGTCAATACAATATTATTCTGCTGTCATAGGGTGTGTCACGGGCACAATTGTCCATGTGTTACACATGATGCTACAGTGTCGGCATTATAGGGGATGTCGTCCGGCACTATGCAGAAGTGTGCAGTGCCATCTTTTATGCAAATACTTGTCTGCGATGCTGCTGAGATGGCTGAGTCTATCCACACACTGCCCGGATTCTTCGTTCGTCCTGCAACTCATGGGTTCGGATCCCGGCGGGGTGAACCCCGCAGCCTGTCCTTTTCTTAAGGTGTGAACTGTGAAGGTCTCAGGCCAGGGACCTGCCAGTGCTGGAGGGGGCCCCCGGAGCTAGGGCGGGGGCATTTGTTACGCCACTGATACAGGTGGTGCAGTTTTTGAAATAATGCTCATGTGTGGTGGAATAATCATGAGGGAGGCAAGTGCCAGCATCAGGTAGTGTGCAGCGACTGCATTGTGCAGGGGATACAGCCTGGGCCTGTATTATACGATAGGAGCCAAACCATTGCTGTACACTGGATGCCAATATGTGGCAGCGGAGGGGCAGGGGGTTTGTTGTGCGGTGAAGTAGAGGGCACATCCTGCGCTGCTGCCGCTTTTTAAATTAATTTAACCAGTGCGGCACACCTCAATAGCGGCCGTGACTTTCTTTGATTTGTTGTCCATTGTGATCGCAAAAGCAGGTGCATGTTTTTCCTGGTTTCGGTTTCTCTCCACTAGTATATTGCGCTTGTTCTCTAAGTCGCCTATGGCAACCCAGATTTCTGAATTCTGCGTGCTTCACGACAGAGTGGCTTTTAATTGTTGTTGTGCCTAATGCATTTCGATGGTAAGTCGCGACCTTGCAGCCTCGTTTTATGGGAGTGTGGCTGCCTTGGATGAAATGAATTCCCGCCGTATTCATTAAAAGTGTACAGGATACTGAAAGGATAGCACCACCGTCCAGCTGACGGACTGCGAATCCCAGCAGCGTGTGCTAACAGATGTCTCTGTACAGGATCGTGATGTGGTAAGTCAAAGGTCTCCGTGAATACACCAAGTAAGCAGGAACTAAATATTTTTATATTGACATTGCTACCATGCCATGGGGATGTCTCTGGTGCTGCAATTGATTGAATTTGTGTATAGGGGAGCAGGCAATCAATAGCGAAACAATACTGCATTGTTTTCCACCTCCTTTCTTTTATTAAGTGCCCTGTTTTCCATTATTGAGCTATCACCGCAGGGTGCATGCACCCCAGGGAGTGGCATCAGCCCTGTGCATCATGTTATGCATTGTGATGAGGCTGTTTTCATAACTGCGCCTCTCTGACCCTTCGCACACACGGCCACTGTAAGTCAGAAGCACCAATAAATGTTATGGTGCAGAGCGTAGTTTATTGACAATATTTTCAAAATATTTGTTCGCTGTTGCTACTTTTAAATGTAATGCTTACAATTGTGTTTTACCCTTTGTACAATCCAGCCTTTTCGGGGAAGTGCCTACATTTTAAACAAGCATTACAGCAGTTAATGGATCTGACTATTTTAAATGGGTTTCTTCCTTGGCGAGTTTGTTGTGTCTGAGCGAAGGCATGGACTCTTTCAGGGGCGCAATAATATATCCTTCATTGTATATACGGACTCCTTGTGCCTCACACTTCACCTAATGATTTACTTCCTGGTGCACATTACCTAACTCCTGCACACTTTCTCAATCTCTTCTTGGAACTAACCTGCGCCAACCCCTTTATGATGTGTAGTTGCCCCTTCTCCTTCCTATATGCGTTTCTGCCAATCTTTTGTAGTCCACCCATCCTTCGGGCCCCTTCCCTTTTTTTCTGCCATGCACACCTGGCCTCCTCTTCTTTCCGGTTCACGTTCACACCATCCCTCTATTCTACAACACCTGGGTTTACCTTCCTTACTCTTGCACACCCTTCCTTCCTAATGCATCCATTCCCCCTCATGGTAGATGCCTTTTTTACATTATGCAATGAGAGAGCACATAATCAGTCTACACCGAGCTGCCACCGGTGACCAAGGTACAAATGCGTGGACTCTGCAGAGGACCCAGCGTTGTGCACATCTCTCTCTTTGGAAGTCTGTCTGCCCGTGCAAACTCCTGGCACTTCATCAGCTCTCCATTGATGTGGTCAAATACTGAAGCACTTTGTGTATTTCAGCCGCCTCCTTGCTCTCAGCAGGTGACCCCTTTTAGCAGCGGCTGATTGTCTCTTCAATGTCGTTCCGTTATTCTCACAGTCCATCCTCAGTAATATAAGCATTTGCAATGCAATACGTCTTGCATTTGCAAGAGTGTGAGCTATTGCATTGTAAATGACAATGCCTTTTATTTATGTGTTTTGAAAACCTGCAAGCGGTGCGTAAACATGCACTTTGTGCTTATAGTACTAATTTATTTATTTATTCATTCATTTTATAGTCCTTGCTTACAAGAAGCAAGGCTGGCAGTAAAAGAGGCGCAGTTACTGCCAGCCTTCCTTCTTGTGAGCAACAACTACAAGTACAAAGGGCGTGTTTATGCACCTCTTGCAGGTTTTAAAAACACATAAATAAAGGCATTGTCATTTACAATGCCAATAGCACAAACTCTCGCAAATGCGAGACCTATTGCATTGCAAATGCTTGTTTATTATCTTTTGAATTCTTTATTTATTCAAACACACTACTTCTCAGTTAGCGTTCCAGTTGTCATTATTCATGGTACGCGGACGTACGTGATGATGTAATCACGTGGCGCCACAACTTTTAAAACCTTCTCGCGGCCCCAATTACCATCTTTGACTAATTGACCGAACTGCTGCTACCTATCCGTAAGTGACTTGCGTTTGTAACCTAAAGCTATGCGCACTGAAATAGCAAGATCCCGTATATATTTTATAGTCCGGAATAGGCAGAGAAACACATATTTCCTGTATGTCTTTCTTAAAGCATTGTTGAGAAAGCAAAGTAATGCGCACAGAAACAACAAGATCTTTTATATACCTTGTAGTCCGGAACAGTCAAAGAATTATGTAGATCTTGTTGTTTCTGTGCGGCATTACTTGCTTTCTCAACAATGCTTTAAGAAAGGCATACAGGAAATATGTGTTTCTCTGCCTATTCCGGACTATAAAATATACACGGGACCTTGCTATTTCAGCGCGCATAGCTTTAGGTTACAAACGCAAGTCACTTACGGATAGGTAGCAGCGCTCCGGTCAGTTAGTCAAAGAGGGTAATTGTGGCCGCGAGAAGGTTTTAAAAGTTGTGGCGCCACGTGATTACATCATCACGTACGTCCGCATTCCGTGAATAATGACAATTGGAACGCTAACTGAGAAGTAGTGTGTTTGAATAAATAAAGAAGTCAAAAGATAATAAAAAAAAGGGTACGTCCATGAAAACGTATACATCAATTGTTTGAACAATGAACCAAACACAGACAGTGCCCTGGTCAAAAAAGCTTCAGAAACAGAGGAAGTTTGAAAGTCAAGATAATAAAAATAATGCAAATGTGACAATAAACGAAATACTCAGAACCGGATGGATAAATTTAAATTGTCCTTGACTTCCCAAGAATGTGTCTACAATGTGACGTAGACTAAAGAATACAAAATGTCCATAGATGTATATATTTTTTCATATGTAGATGATATTATTAGGTCTGCCTCATCACTAAGAAAAGAGAGGGCAATGCCCCTTAAACCATAGGGGGTATCCTTATGTATCTTAAAACTACCAGATGGAGACCAAGGCAGCAATGTGACGTGAATGATACATCGCAGGAGGCAGCTCGGCTGCAAGGTGGTCAGGTTGAGTTGTGCCCGAATTAAACCAGCAACATGATATTGAGCTGGTGCTTCACAGCGAAACACATGGAGTAGGAAAATTAAGAATTGTACCGTACGGCATTCTCCCATGGTATTTTGCTGTTAAGGCCACGCTTGTAAGTATCTAAGACAAAAATCCAGAATACCTCTCTTCTTTTACAAATGTCATTGCTTCTACTTTCATCAGTTATGTCAATTTTTTCAATAATAAGCCATCTAATGTCATTCGCTGTGTGTTTCAAATCCAGTAAATGTTTCATCAACGGTGCAGTGGTCTTGGAGGTGCGGATTGCAGATCGATGTTGAGTGAGACGAGTGTTAAAAGAGCGCAAAGTTTCTCCTACATAGCCCAAACTGCATGGGCAAAGTAGGAGATAGATCACATTTTTTGTTTTGCAGTTAAAGAATTTTCTTGCTGTAATAATGTATCCATTATGGGTAAATGTATCCCCTTCAATGACAGTGTCGCATGATTTAAATTGCGAACATTTAAAAGTTCTTCTCACTGGTGCCATACCGTCAATAGTTTTCTGAATGAATGGTACGCCCTCTATGAACCGCGAACGCACGACAATGTCTTTGATGTTTTTATTCCTCCGGTGAGCAAATAGAGGTTTCGGGAGTTTGTGTTTCTGGTCGGTATCGCTGTTTAAAATGTGCCAATTAGAATTAATGATCTGTCTGATTTTTTCATTCATAGTTGAATGTTTAGTGACACAAACCGACTGTGTGACTATGGGGGTGGTACTTGATTTCAAAAGGGAATCTCTGTTGTAGAATCTTGCTCTTTTGTACGATTCTCGAATAAGTCGATGGGGATAACCCCTAGCTAAAAATTTAGCTTTCATGGTTGTCGCTTGTAGGTCAAAATCTTGCAAGTTAGAACAGTTTCGTCGCAGTCTGAGAAACTGCCCAAATGGTTTACTTTGTTTCTGAGCGCGCGGGTGGTAACTGTCGTAATGCAACAGAGTGTTTCGTGCAGTTGGCTTGACAAAGAGATCTACCTCCAGGATGCCAATGTTGTGTCGAATGACAATATCTAGAAATTCCACTTGTGTTTGACTAGTGTATCCGTAAGTGACTTGCGTTTGTAACCTAAAGCTATGCGCACTGAAATAGCAAGATCCCGTATATATTTTATAGTCCGGAATAGGCAGAGAAACACATATTTCCTGTATGCCTTTCTTAAAGCATTGTTGAGAAAGCAAAGTAGCGCGCACGGAAACAACAAGATCTTTTATATACCTTGTAGTCCGGAACAGTCAGAGAATTATGTATTTCTTGTATGCCTTTCAGTGGGCTTGTCATTTACTTATTGCTGTAAGGAAAACAACACATGGGGAGTTTTCTCCATACTAATTGAGCCACGATTTAAATTTAGGCTATCTGCCACTACACTTAGTTCGTGCATGGATGCAAAATTCGATCCTCTGTCCCTTATTAAAGTTCTGTCTACTGAGGAATATCAATCAATATATCACTAAATAACTCGTCGTTTTCATTTATTTTTATTTTTACTCTCAATAGAGCGCAACGCGTAGTCAGTGAAATCTTAGGAACCATCGACCAAAAGTATAGTGACGTGAGACCGTCCACTGCAAGAACCTGCCAGTTATTCCTTGAGAAGTTTTTTATATATATCACTAGCAATTCCAGTACAAGATTAAACAGGTGACTGAATTATATGTTAACCTGTTTCCCTTTGCAATCTATGAGGTACTGTTTCTATATAATACTAATCATTTTTTCATTTACATTCGTGCTCTCTTTGTCAATAGAAAACACTATCCATTATAGTCTTCGGATTCCATCCTACGGTAACTTGGGCTCAAGTGCGGAGTGAGACTTGTGGAGGTAATCTTATCCCATACATCTCCCCATCCTCTAATCTTGAAGTAGAGTTCTTTGGACTACTCTTAAATATGTGAGATTCATACAATTTAATCTGTTCCTTTTAGAACCTACACATATTGCTTATTAAAGCATTTTTTATCTTCATCAGTTTAGTCCTTTTGGCTGCTTATGGTAAGCATAAGACCGATACAACTTGTTTTACATTAACATCACCCACACTCCCTATTATCAAAACTATTATGGGGACACGCTTTTCTATTCACAAGTGATATCTTTCAGTCACGTATTGTACACATATTAGTTTAATATGGTGAAGGAGTACTGTCTTCCCCTTTCCTTTCTTGTACCCCTATTTGGATCACTCTCCAGTCTCCTCTCTTTCTAGTCACGGAGTAAGAAAGGCTTACCACTATGTTTATATCGAGTATTTTAATTAGACTCAGTGTACACTTTTGCATTTTTATGTATAGGAATCATTGTGGCTTTCCTGAAGAAGGCGTCTAGTACGCCGAAACGCGCGTAGAAAACAAGAAAACTCATCACTCAGCCACCTCTGTAAATCCTCGTGTATCTAAGTGTTTCTGTTCATTGTCAAGCTATAATTATATCTAAATTATTGTTCACTTTGCACTTTATGCATGTTTGTCTATTGTATATATTTGTGTTAGTTTATTGTAGGAAGTACGTTGTAATGTTATTGTTTATTTTTTTATGTCTGTGGAATTATTTATTTTCCATGATATCATTATTTGAAATTGTATCAATAAAATGAAGTTTTAATGAAAGTTAGTGTACACTGAGTTCGCAATATAATGATTGTGTTGGAGTAGGTTGTGTTATAAGTCTGACCATTTGTTGCCTAAGGGCATTATTTTCTAGAGTTAATCCATCAGCTACACCATGTATCCCTATAGCCATTCCTACAAATTACAGCCTATTAAAAATAGATATAGAGACAAAAAAAATGGGGCAGAGTTGCTATTGCTTTCCGCAAACTGCTTAAAGTCACTTCAATTGACACCCTTAGCAAACACTGAGTAGAGCTCTGTATCTTTAATTTACAGACTGCACCTGAAGAATCGTGGAAGGGCGTTCTAATTTATCAACACTCAGGACCTAGAAAAGACGTCAGTCACAAAGTCTTGCCCCCCATGTGTTTGCTTCTAATAAATTCCTTCTGGTGGGGGACTTTAACTTCTGCCCGAACTGAGCTCCGATTCTGAAACACAACAACAATTCTCCAATTTGGAGATTTTTGGGCTAATTCAGAAAATAACTGACCCCTCTCATGTTGCCGGGGACACCTTAGATCTTATTCTTACAAATGCCACGAACCCACAGGTGGATCCCCCCTCCCCTAATATGGTCAAACCATTCTATGATTAGCTTTCAGATCCCTATCAAATGGGAACAATCCAGTAGGAAGAATGAGTCCTAAAAACAGATATAGCATTGGAGTAAAATCGCTTATTCATCATTCTCTTCCATATTTTCATCCCAAGGTGTCTTTAAGTCCTCAGATATCAACAGTGCTCTCACAAACTTCCAAGAGTCATTTTTGCAGACCTTGGATATAGTTGCGCCCTTAGGCTTATCCGCTGCAAGTCCACCAGGCCTCATTTTCCCTGGTTCTCAGAAGAACTAAAACAGGAGAAAACTGCCTGCAGGAAATTGGAGAGAGGGTGGTGCACCTCCAAATCCCTCTCCTACAAAATCACCTACAAAATAGCCTTAAACAGCTGTCATAAAAAACATCAAAGCCACTCGAAAGTCACACCTTATTAATAGAATTGGTAACTTGAGAAAGGAACTATTTAAAGTCCTAAATGAGTTCATGAGTCCTACTGCATGTACATCATCCATCCCGCACTCCCAGGTACTGTGTAATGTCCTGACAGACTGCTTTGAAGAAAAGATTATGACCATTCATAGGAACTTTTCTCACCACCCTTTACCTACTGACGCCCTATCCGCCACTCCTCCAATCGCCATCCCCTCCACTGCTCTGGAGTATATCTAACCCATTACTCTGGATCAGACGTTAGGAATGATGAGCAAAATCAAGTCAGGATCCACCCTGATGTCTCCCCTCCACATATTATGGTGGCACTTGACAGTTCTCTGCTCCCAGACATCACAGCAATGTTTAACCTCTCATTAAACTCTACATGTGCCTCAGGCTTGGAAAACTGCCCAAGTTATGCCCAAAAAATACAATGTAAATCCACGGAAACTCGTGAATTATAGACCCATATCACTTCTTGCATATCTCAGTAAAATGTTAGAAAGCCTGGTAAATCAACAACTCTCCCGCTATCTGGAAACCAATGCCATGCTAGACCCTACCCAATCAGGCTTTAGAGCATCACACAGTAGAGAAACCTCATTGATGGCAGTGCTGGACACCTTCAGACTCTCCCTTGATGATGGCTTTCCAGCCATGCTGGTGCTACTTGATCTATCTGTAGCCTGTAACACCATCTCACATTCCATCATGGTCCAGAGACTTTCAGAGATTGGTGTCGGAGGCAAAGCTCTAGTGTGGTTTCAGAATTTCCTTAGCAATCGCAGCCCAACTATAAACTTAGGACCATTCAAATCTTATGTCATGCCATTAGACAAAGAGGTACCATAAGGCTCTTCATTCAGCCCCACGCTCTTTAATATATATAAGTTGCCCCATTGCCTCAAGTTGTAAGATCTTGCGGACTGGATATCATCTCATACGCAGACAACACGCAACTGATC
Organism: Calotriton arnoldi; assembly: GCA_963921515.1. Lineage (NCBI taxonomy): Eukaryota > Metazoa > Chordata > Amphibia > Caudata > Salamandridae > Calotriton > Calotriton arnoldi. The sequence goes on from CAWUFW010008812.1 coordinate 810,631, forward strand.
ACTTTTATGGGTCCCAATCCCAAATCCACAAAACCTAAATTCGGAGAATGCCTGAGGAAAATCGCATCCTGGATGTCCTAGAACTGCCTGCAGCTTAACAGCGAGAAAACGGAGATTGTGCTGTTTGGCAAAGCCCACGATTACTGGTCCGATGACTGGTGGCCGTCCGAACTGGGTACAATCCCTCAACCTAAACACGTGGTCAAGAATCTAGGCATCCTAATCGATGACAACCTCACAATGAGAGAGCAGATTAGCTCCACGTGCAGCACCTATTTTGGAATAATGTGCCTGCTTAGAAAGGCGTTCCAGTGGCTACCTCTTCCCACAAGAAGAACCCTTACATGGCTCTTGTGGTCAGCCACCTGGACTATGGAAATTCCTTACTGTGGCAGCAAATGAATCACTACTATCAAACTCCAGGTAGTTCAGAACACCACTGCGTGCCTTGTCTGCAAACTTCCTCCCCGAACTCCCTCAAAGCCTATTCTAAGATCTCTTCATTGGCTTCCAATCATGAAACGTGTCATATTCAAGCTCCTATGCCTGGTACATAAATCCCTATCGGGCAAGGGCCCTGCATATCTCCAAAACAAAATGAATCCGTATGTCCCAACCAGGAATCTGATATCTAAAGATCAGCTTTTTCTCTGTTCCCATATTCGTACAACCAGATACAGCGGACAATCTTTTTCCTATATTGGTCCTTATCATTGGAATAAACGACCTCTATCCATTCATGCTTGTCCTGACTTTGATCATTTCAAAAAACTTCTCAAGACTTGGCTTTTCTAATCTTCTCCTTTTCTTTCTCTCTTTTCTGGGTCTGCGCTCCAGCGCCGAGATACCCCTTTGCTATATTAAGTATCCATAAGATTACATAACTTAGCAGGTAAAAGACCATCTTTGCTGTTCCTTCCTAATTCAGGCATCAGAGGGTTTCTTTGTTTATTTTGGACATTACACGTTTGAGGAAGACCAAATCTATTCCAAAATCAATTGGTGAACATTTGTTCAATACACTATTTCAAAGATAATATGAAGCATACAAAAGGGTTCAATAAATTAAGAACTTCAAAGAACTGTCTGTTGAATAACTAGCATTCTAGTCCCATAAGACACACACACAAGCTGGGTATGGTTGCATCTTCAAATCTCCATCACATACAATCCTGGGGAGGTGGGAGCGCCAAGTTACTGGGGGCAGTCTGGCTCTAGTGCAATCAGTGAACAGAATTAGAGGAACTAAAAACTGCTTTGCTTTTTGTCAAATTTAATTTGGGGCAACCTTCTCTTTTCACATCTAAAGATGCATTGTTATTCACTAAATATGATCATTTACGGATAGAACTTTCTCTCATGTTAATGTTGTGGCCACAAGCCTTAATACTTGTAAATCAGTTTCTAAAAGCAAAGTGATTTCCAAATCAAGTATGCACATCTAATGTGCTTGATTGATGCTATACCCAGGAATATTTCAGGTAAGTATTTGAGAGTAATACATTTTTTTTTTTTAGCTGAAGCCAGTAAAGTAAGATGTACACACCAAATTAATTTCAAACCATGTATGTTATGAGGATTTGTAACATGTGCTATCACCTGGGAGGTTATCCTGGTGCAGAGCAGGTGTGGCCGAGCCTTATCTAGGGTAAGCAGGAGGGTCTATTCAGCTTCTTGCAGAACCTAAGAACTGAGGTGGAGACACTGATGTGTACTGACAGGTCGTTCCACACTTTAGGAGCAATGTAGGAGAAGGCCCAACTACAGGATCTGGGTCTGCGTATTCATGGGATGTGTGCAAATAAGAGTTCAGCCGAGCAGAGGTGTCTGTTTGGTTTGTGAAAGGAGAAACTGCTATTGAGGTAGGCAGGGCCAGTGTTATGTAGTGCTTGGTATAGGTGTGAGTGAGAAGTTTGAGATGTGCTACTTTGTGAATAGGGAGCCAGTGGAGTTCCCTGAGGAGTAGCGTGATATAGATGCTGCGTGGGAGGTTAAGAGTGATTCTGGTTGCTAAGTTATGAATGGTTTGAAGTCGTCTGGTGAGTTATTTGCTGAGTCTGATATATAGGGTGTTCCCGTAGTCCAGCTTGCTTGTAGTGAGGATGCTGTCACGGCATAGACTTTAGGTGGTCATATTGAGTTTGCTTTACATGATGATACTGAGGTTTTTGGCGTGGGTGGTGGGGGGTGGGTTTTAGTCCTAGTTCAGTCCACCACCAAATTGAGTCTCATGGTCAGATGTTTCTGCCATTTAGTTTGATTCAGTGGGTCTTCATTCAGTCAGCGACTTTGATCATGCAGGCCGTGAACTTGCTCTGGGTGTTGAGGGTCTTGTCCGAGAGGGAAAGTATGAGCAGGGCATCATGGTGTAGGAGAGACCGTCGTGTGGTAGGAGCGGATGGTGCTTGCAAGTGGGATCATGTACACGTTGAAGAGGGTCAGGCTAAGAGAGGAACCTTGCAGTACTCCACAAATGAGGTTGCATGCATCCGAAGAGGAGGAGCAAGGCTTCACTGACTGTGTCCTACCAGTTAGGAAGGAGCAGATCCAATGGAGGCAGATCCTTGGATTTCACTCTTGTGCAAGCATCAGATGTAGATGGGGTGGGATACCATGTTGAATGCTGGGCAGTGGTCCAGGAGCAGTGGCGTAGCTAGGCACTCTGCCGCCCGTGGCGGTCCCTGCCTTTTGCCGCCGAGCGCCTAAGAGCCGGGGGGGGGGGGGGTGCTGGCGATAAATTTACCTGCCGCCCCGAACTCTCGTGCCGCCCGGGGCGTACCGCCCCCTCCGCCCCCCCCTTGCTACGCCAGTGTCCAGGAGGTCCTATGGATTGTCATGTCTCCTCTGTTCAGGATCATGCCGATGTTGTCTGCAGCAGCGATGAGCGCTGTTTCTGTGCTGTGGTTAGGTCTGAAGCCGGACTGGGTGACATCGAGGAGTTGGTGGTGGCTGAGATGGGTGGAGAGGCATTTGTTGATGAACATCTCTAGGACTTTGGCAGGGTGTGGTAGCAGGGTAATAGGTCTGTAGTTGGTGAATGTTGATGGCTCCACAGAGGGTTTCTTGAGCAGGGGAAGAACTGTATTGTGTTTCCGGCAGCTGATGAGGTGTAGGTCTTCAGGATATGTGTAAGTGCTGCGCTAATGGGTTGAAGTCCTCTGGTGAAGGCGTGGTGGGGGCTGGGGTCCTTCAGGGCCCCGGCGATAATGGATTCCATGGTGGTGGCTGTTTCGTCCATGGTGATGGAGGTCGAAATGGTCATAGTTGTTTCCTTAGCCGAGACGGGAAGACATGTAGTGCGGTCTGTCGGGTTTGGTTAGTTGTTGAAGATGCTACAATATGAAGTTTATCAAGTTGTAGAAGAATTGTGAGAGCTTGTTACAGATGTCCTATGAGGGGTAATGCTGTTGGAGGTGACCATTGATGTGGTGAAATCTTTCAAGATGGCCAAGATCTCTTTGGTGCTGGTGTCAATATGGTCTGCAAGCTCAGTGCATTTGGTGGGCAGGATTTGTTGGAAGTAGTGTCTCAGGGCACAATTGATGGTGTCACTGTCCCCATTGTCATGGCTCATTCTCTGTGCTCCAGCTGTTTGCAGTGGTGTTTTGTCATCCTGAGTTCCTCTGTGTACCAACCGGCTTGAGGTCTGGATCTTGTAGTTTTCCTGTGCTTGAGAGGGGCTAGGTTGTCTGGGCAAGTGGAGATCCAGTTGTTGAATTTGTTGATGGCGTCCAGTAGGTTGCTGCTGTATTTGGGCAGGTGTGCTGTCAGTGCAGAAGTCCAGTCTTCCTTTGGGATGTTGCTCCAGTTTCAGCAGTCTGTTCTGGTGGTGGTAGGTCAATGTTGATGTGGAACGGGAATGCTGAACTTCACAAGAGTGTGGTCTGTCCAGGTGACAAGAGTGGGATTGTCAACAGAGATGTTGTCAAGGTAGTGAAGATAGGTTCCAGGAGGTGTCCCTAAGAGTGTTTTCCGGGTCTTCCAGTAGTGCAGTCGTGTTTGGGTTGGTGTGGTCTTCCAGGTGTAAGTTCAGGTTTCCGAGGAGCATGAAGGCACTGGAAACGAGTATATGGGGATCAACGAAATCTGGTTGTCTGTAGATGAGGCTGCCGTTCAAGGTGAAGTTGGCTGTGATGTCGATTTTTAACAACAGGTGCTCCTTGTTGTTGGCGGATGGGTCCGTGGCGGTATTACAACTAATACCATCCTTAAACATGGTGATTCTGCCTCGGGCTTGTGCTGTCTGTCCTGCCTGGTGATCTTGTAGCCGGGAGGGATGGCTGTGGTGATGTTTGGGGTGGAAGTAAGATTTTGCCAGGTCTTCATGAGGAACAGCAGGTCCAGTGCATGGTCGTGCGGCAGGTCCCAGATCAGTGGCATGTTTGGTGAGTGAGTATGTGTTGAGGAGCATGCATGTGAGTGTGGAGTGATGTGCGTTCTGAGGCTGTTTAGTGTGAGTGAGAGAGGGTCGGGAGAGGACATGCAAATTTGCAGAACGCTCACAAAGTGTTGTGTGGTGCCGCATGGCGGCAGTGCTGAAGTGTATCATTTTTCTGCAAACTAACTGCATATTCGATATGCACTTTTTTCATGCATAGTCTGAGTCCCCCACCCCAGTCGACTCTTCCATAAATTTCTTCTCACCTTGTGTGCCCAGCACTGACATTTTCTTCAGCTATCAGCAGCTCTGTACCTGACTCGCACCAAACCTGTGTCCGGACTATATGTATGCACGCCTGTGCGAGTGGGGAAACGGCTTCTTCAGGAGTTTGTGACATGAGCCTATCTGCCTCTCTTTTATCTGATAGTCACTTCTTAGTTGAGGTATCCTGAGGAAGGATAAAAAACAATTGGACTAGGGTAGCATGTTTCACCATAGATTCTATTGTTGCAGCTCTAAGATTCATAAGGATCAGCGGCAGTTAGGGCATGTCTGACTAGTTTCAGTGCTGCTGATCAGGGAGAGGTACTCAGTAACAGTCTGTAATTTGTTTAAAGGTGAGAGTAGAGCATGTTAATATTCAGTTGTTTTGTGAAGGAGGGGTGAGAGGCTACCATCTCATGTATAGCCCATGCATCATAATATACTGAAGAGGCTTGGGGACAGGACAGTCAGCTGGTGATGTCTGGCTTGTGCTACAATGGAGGCAGGTGAGTTTAGAACAAAGGGGTGGCTCAGGTAATACACAGCGGACCGCTGGTGAGGGAGTATGTGTATGTCCCCTGCTGGCATTGGGCAACAGTCTCTGATTGCTGGCAGCACAACACATGCCAAAGTTTAATCCAGTATTGTGTGACCATGTTGGGACATCAAAAAGGCCTTTTTAACAAACAATTATGCACTCTGTATTTTGCAGCTTCAATGGTGCCCTGAAATGTACAGTAAGGTCTGAATTACTTCTCTCTCTGGGAAGCTTATTGCTCAGTTCCTGCAGACTCAATGACAGTATTTGCATTATAAAGAACAACACTAACAGATGGATTTTTTTTGATCACATGTTGTTTGCTGTACTGCTTGATAGTAATTTGCAATTATCATTTATGATAGAATCATATCTTTTACAAACTTCTCTAGAAATGTTTTTATTTATCATATTACATACACACATTTCAGGTCCGTTTTACTTAACAGTCAGGGTGTGCTAATGTGGTTCCTAAATTAGCCTAGTATGAACAAAGCTTCATCCATTCAGGTAAAACTAGATACTGCGTGACAGGGAAAGGGGAGGAATATGCCGTATTTAAAAGAATACAGCTCATTCCTGTCAATTTAAAGAAGTTTTATTTCGGCGCTATTGGGATCGGCCATAAAAGTACATAAAATAAGCAAGTAAAATGTCATTCAATCAATTCAATTAAAAACAACAAACGGTTAACAACAATCACTCCCAACGCTGTGCAATTAATAAAACATTCATAAAGTCTAAAAACATTCTTTCCCTGTTATGAGAAATAAACAATAAGCCAACACATCCGGAGACAATTGACATTTCAAAGGATCCCCCATGTACATGCAAAGCACAGAACACACCCGTTTTAGCACATCCTCTTCCTGATACAAACTGCTTTGCAGATAAATGAGGCAAGCCCAAACAAACAGTTGGGGATTCCATTGTGCACAAAAGGCGCTTTGCAGCTCTATGGTCCCTGATATTGTGCACAATAAATAGAGGTTTTAAAAATTGCTTCCTTAAATCAGCATAAAACTGACAGAAAAGCAGAAAATGGAAAGTGCTTTGTTTGGAATTTCCGTCCACGGACACAGAGTAGCTGTTAAATCCCATTGGTTTATTTTAGGGAAAGAAACAAGATAGTGCACCGTACTCAGTGGTAGTCCAGTCGGGGTGAAGCGATGTTCATAATTTCCCATTCAGGATAAATCGCCTTGGAAACCTATAGGTGGGGCATAAGACCTGTATGTTGTTACCGTTTATTCCCCCTATCGGCAGGGGCTCTGTTTCTTGCCCTTCTAGCTAGCAAGGCAGCCTTCATTGCCGACTTCTCGAACATTACAGTCTTGGCCAGTTCTTCAAGTCCAGGGAAGCCAAATATAATTCTGAGGGTGTTATTAATAAAGGACAGCCGCAGTATTTTAAAAACATGATGCAAGGTTAGGCAGTCCCGTATAGTAGCCTTTGTAAGTTCGGTTTTAGGTTTAGCCCATATAGTGTGCCACAAAGAGATTGGTTTAGATGACAAAATGTCTTCCAGGTAGTTCAGCCCTACTTCCCTACGCATAATGGTGAGCGATGCCAAGGGGGGTGCATAGGAGATATCTTAACAAGTCATTTTCCTTGACCTGTAAGGAGTTGTTAGTCGCGTAGCTCCATACACCTCCACCACAGGTTGCAGCAGATAAAACCTTGGCTTTATAAATGGTAACCATCTCTCTAATGGGTCAGCTTCCAAGGTTACTAGAGAATCTATCTGAAACAAAAAGGACGAGCCCTCAATGTGGATGTGGTACAATCACTGGTCACGCTAGTACAAGTGACCCACTAGGTTTGTTTAAAGACCTCACACACCAACCTGGTTGGTGTCATGCTTCATCATTAGTCCCAACCGGGTGCGAATGCCGCCAGTTGTGCTACGACGCCTGATTACAGCGGAGCTGGTTGGTGTATATGTGAGATGTGATGTAAATTAAAATATCTCTGAGAATCCTTGCCTGTAAACTTTTATTAGTGGTGGCTCAGGATATGGTTAAAGTACAGTGTGGTGCAACCAGAATTGTTATCCCTAGTTGACTAAGTGTGGTCAACATGTTTCAGCCCACAATGGGAGTACGAGGGCTTTCTAGGACCGTGTGGTGAAAAAGTGAGTGGCAAGTGAGTAGTGCCACGTGAAAGGAGTAAAATGGTACCTACACACGCGCTAGGTGTGTGGACTAAATGTCTCCGACTTACGGACACAAAACACTATGTGTGAAAATGGCCCGATCGGACTCGGAAGGTCACATCCGATGATCGAATTTAGTATCGAGAAGGAACCTGACTGAAAACCTAGTGCGGTATCCCTGCATCACCAGCCGGGATGCAGGGATACCGCACTAGGTCTTCAGTCAGGTTCCTTCTCGATACCAAATTCGGTCATCGGATGTGACCCTTCCCGAGTCCCGATCGGCTGCCCATTTTCACACATAGTGTTTTTGTGTCCGTAAGTACGGAGACATTTAGTCCACACACCTTAGCGCGTGTGTAGGTACCATTTTACTCCTTTCACGTGGCACTACTCACTTTGCCACTCACTTTTTCACCACACGGTCCTGAAGAAAGCCCTCGTACTTCCCATTGTGGGCTGAAACATGTTGACCACACACTTAGTCAACTAGGGATAACAATTCTAGTTGCACCACACTTATTTTTAACCATATCCTGAGCCGCCACTAATAAAAGTTTACAGGCAAGGATTCTCAGAGATATTTTTAATTTACATCACATCTCACATATACACCAACCAGCTCCGCTGTAATCAGGCGTCGTAGCACAACCGGGCGGCATTCGGCCACCCGGTTGGGACCCCAATGATGAAGCATGACACCAACCAGGTTGGTGTGTGAGGGGTCTTTAAACAAACCTAGTGGGTCCTTGTACTAACGTAACCAGTGATTGTACCACATCCACATTGAGGGCTCGTCCTTTTGTTTCAGATATCATTATACCGGGGATACGGACGCACCCCCTTTTTTTCCCTTGCTCTCTCATTGTTTAGTCATACTAGAGAATCTAAACACCCCCTCACAAACTCTTTTCATCTTGAGCCTTGTGTTATGAATGTGATCAGCCCAAGTACTATTTGCCTAGATAACAGAATGACTTAACCTTTGCTATCTGAACACCTACTAGATAAAATGATCTTACTTTCTGGGGAATTCTCCCACAGGTCATTGTAAATGTCTTTGATTTATTATTTTTTAATTTTCTGCCGTCCATAAAATCTGCAAAGGAGTCCATTAATCTCCGCAGCCCAACTGTTGTCCTTAATAATAGTACTGCGTCGTCGGCATAAAGTACGGGTACCAAGCGGCCAGCGACAATCTCACATCAGCCTGTAGGGACCACAGCGTGTCATCAAATCCATTTATGAACAAAAAGAATAAAAATGGGGCCAATACGCACCCCTGGCAGATACCCCGCCTGATTCTGAAAGAGGGATATAGTTCGCCATTAGGACCAAACTTTACTTTAACTGAGAGATTCTTGTATAACTGCACGAGGAGACTAACATTCTCCATGGGGACCCCATAAGAGAGCAAAGTGTGCCACAATATCACATGATCTACTAGGTCAAATGCACTAGTAAGATCTGCAAAGCACATCTGGAGTGATCCTATCTTCACTCTAGTGTATTTCCCTATCAAGAATTCAAGATTTAAGCACTGCTCCACCGTCTCAACTCCCTTCATGAATCCATACTGGGCCTCAGACAAGATAGAATTGTCCCCCAGGGGTGGTTCATCCATAAGAGTGCGAGGGAGTTGACCCCCTGACTTCCCCATTGCAACCCCCTACACACACACAGTGCACATTTCCCCTCTCACCACGCTTTCCTATCTCACCTGTTTAGGGGGCGGGGCTATGACAGAGTTCTCTCTCCTGTCATCACAACAGCAGTTCAGGCTGTGTTGACTGAACTGTGCATGTCGGATTGGCTGGTACTTTCGCTGTGGACAGCCTGACATGCGCAGTTCAGGCTTCTGTTTCAATAGCTGAAAGGCAGCTGAGAAGCAGAAGCACAGCCACATAGGTCTTCAATGGAGCGCTGTGATTGCCTGCTCCATCTAATCCTAGCACTGCTACTATGCTGTTTAGCATTATGAGCACTGAGCAGCAAGAGAGCAGTGTTTAGATTGGCTCAATGCTTTTGTTCAGCAACGAGCCGAATGGTTGCTGCAGATCAGTAAGTTTATTTTTAATTTTATGGTGCTGAAAGTAATGTATGCGCCCCACCACTTTCTAAAGGGAGCAGCCACCACTGATTGTCCCTTGCCCATTCTTCAAATCTCTTTAAGACAACCCTTCCCAGGAGTTTAGCAGAGGAATCCAGGAGGGAAATTGGACGGTAGCATTTTGGATCCGCTTAGTCACTTTTCTTGTATATAGGTACTGTAACTGACTTGGCCCATGAGGAAGGAAAAGTACCCTGTAATGCTGCATTAAAAATGCGGGTAAGTATTGGTGTCCATAACTCTCCCATTCCTAAAAAGGCATCAACAGGGACCCCATCGGGCCCAAGGGCTTTTCCTTTTGCACACTTGGGCAAAGCGTCCAATATTTCGTCTAGCGTGAATGTCAGAGGTGGGGTATTAGTAAAGGTAGAACTCTCAGTCAGATTATTTGGGGATAGTGCTTAAGGCCTTAATTCGTTAGTCACTACTGGATCAAAAATTCTCTTAAAGGGGTCAGCCTAGGCCTGTGAGGGTACCAAAGATGGACCACAGGGCTTGAATCATCCTTCAAAAAAGCAGTATTTACAGTGCTACAAAACAATTATATGTCATTAGGTTTGGCGGCCTGGACCAAGTTGGACAATGCTTTTTCCCCTCAGCTCCTCCTTCCTGGCTATTATGGTCTCATTGTACTGCTTCCTTAGATGCTTGATCAGAGTTTGATCTCTTAGGACCTGATGTAAGGCAGTTCTCAATAGTTTGGAAGCCTGAGTGCATTCATGATTAAACCATCCCTGTCTACCCAGTGTTCCTATTTTTGCAGGGCGGACCAATAAAAAGTTAAGGACCACAGTGATCTGCTCAAAGGCTGAGACCAGATTCTCATTATCCATGTCATCAGCTAGACAGATTACAGACTCTGTGGATGTTTGGGACGTCAACCTTTGTAATATGCACTCTGGGTCAATTCCGGTCCATTTAATGCAGACACCATTTGTTCTGCTGGGGGTAATACATGAGATCTTAGCATCTTCTTTATATTAGTTGGCTTGTAGAATGATAGATAAAACCACAAGGTTATGATTACTAGTTAATGTTTGTTTTACTCGAACGCTAGTAAGCATCTGGTTATGATTTGAGGTGGTTACGATATGATCAATTGTGGAATGGTGGCACCCTCCCACAAATGTGTGTGTCTATGTGGTTCCCATACTCTTGGTTTCTTCCAGCAGTAATAGATCCTACTTATGCAGCATGGTATTCAACCCTTCCCCGTACTCAGAGTGTTGGAAGTGCAAGGTTCCCTCGCTAGCCCCATTCATGAAGCCGCATACCCGCTTTGCTGAGAAGCAACAGCATTGCCTGTTAAAATCCCCTACCCATATTGTTAGAATTGGGGGTCTCTAGTTGGCACAGGTAGATACTTGTGACAAATAGGGACCCTCGCCTCTAGTCAGGGTAGGGGGGTACACTCCTAAAATAACCCCTGCTCACCCCCTTGGTAGCTTGGCACGAGCAGACAGGCTTATCTCAGAGGCAGTGTGTTAAGCATTTGTGAACACATACAGTAATCCAGTGACAACACTACAGATGGACACCACACAAGTTTTATATCAAAAATAAGTATTCTTTATATAGATTTAACACAAGACCATAAACGACAAAAATCCACAATACTGTACTTAAAATGGTAGGTTTAGCTTAGTTCTCGTCAGTTCTTAAAATGCGACACTTTGAGTCAATGTACCTTACGATGCGTCACGTTTCTACAACAGAAGTGTTGCAGAGATGGAGATGCGACAAAGTTCTGGTGCAAAGAAATAAAGACGTCAAGTTCTTCCTGATGCGGCACGCTTCTCCAATGTTGCGAGAAATCTCGGCTCGATGCGTCAGCTGCAGCGGCGACACCCTTGTTCCGTGATGCGACGACAGCGGCTTTGGCGGCGACACTCTTCCCCGACGTTGCGAGACGCTTCCGCTCGATGCGACAACTGCAGCGGCGACACCTTTGTTCCGTGATGCGACGGCAGCAGCTCCGACGGCGGCACGCTTCTCTGTGGATGCGAGGCGCTTCTCTCGATGCAGTGCAATGCGACAGCTACAGCGGCGACATCTACGATGCGACGGCAGCGGCTGCGACGGCGACACGCTTCTTCCTCGTTGCGAGACTCTTCTCTTGATGCGGTGCAATGCGACAGCTACAGCGGCGATATCTACGATGCGACTGCAGCGGCTGCGACGGCGACACGCTTCTTCGGGGTTGCGGGACGTTTCTCGAGATGCGGTGCAATGCGACAGCTACAGCGGCGTCATCTCCGTGATGCGACGGCAGCGGCTGCGACGGCGACACGCTTCTCCCTCTTGAGTCGCGCTTCCAGCTCCTTGCGACACGCAGTCCCTTCAGAAGGCCCAAAACAGCAGCAGGCACTTCCAAAGGATTCTTGGGGAGCTGGTGGTTGAAGTCTGTTGTCCCTGAGACTTCAGCAGGAGGCAAGCTCTTTTCTCAAGCCCTTGGAGATCCTTCACAAGTTGAATAAAAGTGCACACAAAGTCCTTTCTCCTTCCTTTGGCAGTCAGGCAACCACGCAGGCAGATCCCTCTAGCTTAGGGATAGTCTTCTCCTCAGTTTCTTCTTGGTTCCGCTCCTCAGCAAAGGTTTCTTCTTGTTTCCCAAAGTGATCTAATTTTCTAGGGGTCTGGGTCCCCTTTTTATACACAGTTTCTCTTTGTTCTCTGAAGGCAGAGAGGCCTTTGCCTAGTCCAAAACCAGTTCTGGTCAGTCCTGGAGCACTTTGTTTTTCTGACTCCTTCTTTCCTTTCAGAATGTGGGGCAGGGTGCTCAGCCGCCCGGCAGGATGTGGAGCCAGCATTGTGGAAGGCAGGCACAGCCCTATTCAGACCCAGGTGCAACTCCTCCCTCCACTCTGGATGCAGATCTTTCTATTCAGCCCTGTGCTGACTCACCCTGTCTCCTGTAGCCACCCCCAGCCCCTGTCACTCAATCTCCAGACAAGGAATACACAACCTAGCAGAGGCAGGCTTGGAAGTTTAGGCAAGAAAATACCCACTTTCTAAAAGTGGTATTTTCAAACACAGAATGTTAAAACCAACTTCACTAAAAGATGTATTTTATCATTCTGAGTTCAGGCATACTAAATTCGTTTTTCTACCATGTTCCCTGGGTCAGTTCTGACTATAAGGTGTAATAGTCAGTCTGCCCATTCTGGCCTATGGGGAGCAGGTAGCCTTGCAATAGTGAAAACGAAAATGGCTGTAATTCACTATTAGGACATGCCACACACACCAGGGCATGTCCTACCTTGTACTTACAATGCACCCTGCCCTAGGGCCTACTTTAGGGGTGACCAACATGCAGTAAAGGGAAGGTTTAGGGACTGGTAAGTGGGTGTACTCACCAAGTCGACATGGCAGCCCTAGGCTGCACACAGGCTCTGCAATGGCAGGCCTGAGGCACATTTTACAAGCCGCTTCTGTGGGTGGCACAACCAGTGCTGCAAGCCCACCAGCGGCATTGGATTTACAAGCCCTGGGCACACTCAGTTCACTGTACTAGGGACTGACAAGTAAACCAATCATCCAATCATGGAGTCACTAATCCATCACACAATTTATCATAGGGAGCACTTGCACTGTGGCACTGAATAGCAGTGGCACAGTGCCCAAAGCATCTAACACCAGCAAAAACAGATCAATAACATAGGAGGCATCATAACAAAATGGAAGGGAGACCCACGCCAAAGATGCCAGGTCTAACACATATGATTGGGCATACAGTTTTAAATTGCACAAGAAATTATTCAAGGTCAATTTCCAAAGCTCTTACAACTTCCCCACATGTAGAATTGAAAACTTTGTTATAATAGTTGATAATGATCACATCTGTGTCCCCCCTTAAAATTAACTGCACACATTTATAATAGGGAGAGGACGTGTCAAATCTTTTCATCGTGATAAGAAGTAAATTGGAAATCAGCAGCTGTAACCCACCCTTTGCTCTGCCGGCAGGGGACGGGTTAGCTGGTGTAAACAGAGAGAAAAAACCTTCGATATGAAGGGTGACCACCTGCCATGTTTCTTGGATGCAAAATATATATGTAGAGCAGATAATAGTAAGCCACTCATAAGCATTTAATTTGTTCTTCAACCCTGCTATGTTCCATGATACAATAACACATAACATTAAAACCTTTTTGGGTCATGGGAATAGTTCATCTGCCTGTCCGGGACTCCTGCTCGGGCCCTACATCCTACCTGGGGAGAGGATGAGCAAAGGAGGGTCTTCAGGAGCTACTAGGGGCTCCATAGGGGCCCTACTACTGCTTGGGGAGTGAGTGGGCATACACTGATCCACAGCATCCACTCAGGGCACAGTAAGTCAATCTATGTCCTGCCTATCACTCAGGGGCTCAAAGCTATTAGAGAGTACGGGATAAGGAACCTGATTTGCCACTAAAGAAAGGGCTACGGGTTGAAGGACTGGGTCTACATGGGGCTGAGACAGATGTCTATCGAGAAAACCATTGGGAAGAAGGGTTATGTTACCCTCTATCAGTGGTGAAGAAGAGGTGTTGTGTAAAATTTTCCCAGCAAACCTTGGGTGCCTACAATTTATAATGACACAATCCCCCCCAATGCTTTTTTTGAAGGACAACTCCAGCCCACCCTCTGCGTCAGCAAAATTTGGTCTGTAGCTGATATGGGAAATAGTGATCCGGACTGAAGCCAGTGTAAAACTTTATTTCTTAGTTGAATAGGCGATTCCACTGAGCCCTCTAGGAGTGGCGGTACATTCGCAATGATTGCAACGTAAGGGCAACATGCGGGGCATGGATCAGTCCTATCTGAGCTAGGACACCCAGGTCCTCTATTTTTCACCTCCTTGGCTTCCGCAGTCTGTGAGGATTGACTGTATTAGTGGTGTCTGTAGGAAAGATGTGTTGTGTGGGTGGCCTATTATCAGAAGTAATGCCCCTACCTTGAGCCCCCTTAGAGGCCATCAGGCCCTCTTTCCTCACCTCTGAGGTTCCCTCGTGAGTGCAAAGGCAGGCTATGCTGGACTGGATAGGCTGAAAAGTAGGCTGACGACTATACTCATTAGTCCTACCTGGCAGAGAGTTACATGAAATATGGGTCCCTAAAGGCCGTTGACCACAATCTGGGGAAGATGGTAAGCAGTGAATGACGGGCCCCTCCACCCCTTGCTGACGCCGGTGCATGTTAACTTGTGTAGTAGGGAGAGTCATACTGTTTATTTTTAATATCTTTTTTTTCCCGGAGTTTTATGTAGTGCGAACTTGACCCGAAGGTATCAGGTATCAGAGCGCTTTACATGAGCACCAGTTACGTTACACAAGGACACATACATTTTTGTTAGGCAAGGAGAGATTAAGTGATTTGCCCAGAATCACAGGATGTTGAGCGTCCTTGCCGAGACTCGAACCTGGTTCCCCATATCTGAGATCGACCGCCCTAGCCCGTTCGGCCACATCCTCTCTCATTTATGTGCTCTTTAATTAGGCCCACCCTAGAATGTAGAGGGGCAAACAAATTACATAAAGCAGCACGGACATTCTCTAATGACGTGCTCCGAAACAGTTCTAGTCTCTCATCAATCAAGTCTGTTACATGGGTGGGTTGAGAAGTGTTCAGTGGGGCTGATTTAACGGCACCTGTCTCCTTTTCTATTTCGCACGGGGCCTGTTATGGCTCTGAGGGGTGGTATCCTGACCTGGAGAAGAACCTGGCTCAGTCGAGATGTCAGCGGTCAGGGTTTTAAGTGAGATGAAAAAACTGGGGGGTCTCTCAAAGAGGCGTGGTCGACATAATTGAGGGCTTGGCTTAAAAACACCTAAGCTAAAAATCTGTGCTTAGCATAGTGTGCCGCCCCACTGGTATTTTGCTGCTTCTGTCATTGCATATAATACAAGTAACATTACCTACAACAAGCCAGAACTATTGGCTTTGTCAATGGTTGTTAGTTGCATAAGATAAATAAGCAACAACTATAGCTTCGTTGTATATAATATTGAAAATGCCTTCGTTCTGAAATGATGAGACTGTGAAAGAAATATAACGAGAAACTTTGAAGTTACATCACAGGCAGTGAAGGGTGGTACTGCTGCAGAGCTAAGATTTGTTTTTCACCCTGATAGTGAGAGCAAAAATGGAGAGCCCGATAGGGACCAGTCTCAGCACCTGCTTTTTAGAACTGCAGGTGCCGAGCACAGGCAGGACCCGGCCCACTTAAAGCGGTTAACAATAATAGTGGCTGGGGTCGATGTGGGTTCAAAGTCTTGGGCCAAGCAGGGCGACCCCTCACATCCTGGCTCCCTGGGAGGTGCAGAATCTAGCCCTGCCACCAGAGGGCCCGAAATTCGACGTTCCATTTGCTCATTTCAATTGCTGTGTTCAGGGCCCCCATCGCACGCTTGATAAACCCATCTACAGTAGAAGACGAGGGGTCAGGTTTGGTTTGGACGGTTATTTTACATTTCCCCATCTCGGTTTTAAATTAAATGCCAGACTGAGCAGAGCACCATATTCACAGACTGGGGCCCAGTAGTTTGTTAAACGTCGTGGGCAATAAAGTCCGCTGGCTCAGACATACATGCCAACATTTTAGAAGAGCAAAGTGGGAGATTAAAGAAAAAATCGGGAGAATGGGGCCTTGAATTGGGTTACTGTCATGTATGGTCTTAGCAAGTGTGCTGCTGCAGGATCGGACATTTGAAACGCAAATGCACGTTTTTTTCTTCCCTTTCAGAAGCATGGAGTGCAATGGCAGGCAGAAAGAGGGTGATGCAAGTGTTGTGCACTGGCCTGCAGGAGCAGGTTGCTGGCAGTGCATACACCACGTTACACAGTACCAAGCCCGGTCAGCTGAAACCCCCGACTAATCGGGTTTTTGCTTGAAGGAATCGGGAGGCGGGAGACTAGCCTTGAAATCGGTAGTCTCCCGCCTGAATCGGGAGGGTTGGCATGTCTGCTCAGAGCCTCCCAAGAAAGGCCCACAAACAAGGGAGCGAACAAATCAATGCAAGCTGAGGCCCCGCTGTATAAATATAACTACAATTTCACAGTACGTGGTAACGCAGTACTGGGGGCTTGTTGAAAGGGCCTCTCGTGGCGTAGCAAGCGATGACAAAAGGAAGTCCATACTAAATGAAGCCAGGCTGGGGGACCAGGGTCTCTTTCTGGCACTGACGGTCGCAGGATGGGCCCGCCCTTAGCCCTGGCTTCACCCTGGCGCGGCTCGCGCCATTGATGTTAGAAGGCGCTTTATAGCGCTGTTGCGAGCAGGTGGCAGTGGAAAACAGTGGGCGGCCCCTCCTCCTCCTGGAGGCTTGAGTATTCTGGGACAGGGAGTCCCTCTGGCAGCTCAACAGCAATGAGATACAAGACATTCATGTCCTTTCCTTTGTGCTGGTGCCCTTTTAGCAGCCTAGTGCCAATGCAGCCACCCTTGCACCATGGTGCAAAGGTGCCTGCGTAGCATGCAGGATTGCTTTTGTGCAGGAAGGGGCACCTTCCTGCACAAAAACAATCCTGAGAGTCTTTTTCCTCTTTCTATGTGTGCTGCAGAATAAACATAAAAAGAGGAAAAAATGAGGAGAAATAATTATATTTCTCCTCATTACGCCTCTCCTGGGGAGACTTATTTTTTTGGTGCATTCCTAGGTTTACCTGTTCTTGTAAATCTGGAAATGCATCAAAATCCATGGGTGTTGCTTGGGAAACCCCTCCCTGGTGCAGAGTAACGCAACGCAGCGATTTGTGTTGCATTACATTACTCGAGATTTATGAAGCCATGCCGTGCCACGCTAGGTGACCTTGTGTGGCTTCATAAATCTTATTTTTCATTTATGAGCCCGCTAAAGGGCTCATAAATACGCCCCTTGTGTGTGATCCAGCACATTTTTTCAGTCTAGAAATGTCACATTATCATTTTGAGACCTTGAAAGGGGTATGAAAGTGATATACAAATGCTACAATAAAATACAATACCACTTTGCTTGTTATTCTCCACACCTCATCACATTCTTCTCTCTTGTTTGTAATACTGGTTTTAGCCAGACTCGACAGAGAAATACAATGCTGTTCTATGTCCAGCACCTCTAGTTTGAATGTTCTCAATAAAGTCTTATGCTGCTTTCTGGAGCTGAATTTATGCTATATCAAATCCCGAACACAAAATAAAAATACAATTGAAGTCTCTCATTTTTGCGCAGCAGGGGCAATATTACACAAGTCCCCTGGGGTCACAAGGGGCGCGTGCGCCTACTTTGTGGCCCTGAGGGCAGCAAATTCATTGTAATCCTGTTCATGTTTGCACCTGGCGCACCTGTTTAAAGGTGTGCTGTGGCGCAAACATGAACAGTGAGCCTGAAATATAATAGGTGAATTAACCCATTAGGCTATCTTTGTGTCGTTGTAACCTGTGACCTGCAGATTATACAGAGATCAGTTACTCAGGCACTCAACCTTCTTAGATATCTCAATGGAACTGGAGTGAAAACATTGCCATAACTATATGCTCCCCTTCCAACTCTTTCCCTCACGTCCACTAATTTTTTCAGTTTGGGTACACTGAAGGGATGTCGTGAAATTTCAGTCTTGCCCCTCCTAAATTTCAGGGTGAAAGAGAGGACCCTGGTTGGAGAACTCTCCAACTAAAAATGTATATATTTTTGAGTGACCATCGAGTAGGGCCTTCGTTTTTTTTTTTTATTTCTTGGCTCAAGAATGATGGCCACTGGGGAAAAGCACGTCGCAGACTAGTCTTTTCCCCGGGGGATTCGTGCCCAAAGACAGGACATGGGTGGGGATAGGTGGATTGGGGGGGAAAGGACGGGTTTAGTATAGGTGGATATAAGGGTCAGGAGGGGCGGGATCTGCCTCTTTCGGACCCTGCTCATTACCAAAGAGGGTTAGGGCAAGAAAAGTTGTCCGCCCGCCCACACTACAATTGCAGGTGGTACAAGATCAGGAGAATTGATCTGTTCAGCGTTTGCCAATGTTAGGACAGGTTGCATGCGGCACAGGCGGAAGTCTTGGGAGGTGGATACTCACATGCGGGCTCTTACACACCCTTGGGGGGAAGAAGAACGGAACACAGGTCAAAAAACAGTGTGCGGTACCTTGGCGAGTGGGGAGCGAGTGCAGGGGAGGGGGTTGGGCAGATAAAGAAAGAGAACATGGGGAGATGGCAAGAAAGTAAGGATTGGATCAGGGAAGGATGGAGCGAAGTATGACATTGGGGAATGGAAGTTGGTAAGATGTGAGTGGCCGCGTGATGTATGGGGGATCGTGCCTTTGTTGCAAAGTTGATGTTAAAGTTTAATAAAGTTAATATGTGCAACCATGTCCTAATAAATGGCCTTTTACGCTATACTTGGGTCAGCAGTGTTTTTGTTGTAGCACGAGGTGGGTGCCTGAGATTGTTGCCTGTATTTACTTTATTGTGATTCTGCAGCATGAATGTCAAGAAGTAAAAATAGAAAGGAAAGCCTTGTGGAGACGAATGGGATGCTACCTGGAGAAGTGGGTCGGATTTCTAATTGACTTTCTTTTACTAGTATAAGGTGGAAACACAAGTATCTGTTTTACTCACTTACTGAATTTAAAGCCATGTCTGAACAGTTTAAGCTCAGCATAACTGCAGAGCACTGCAGCAACGAATGCCCCCAAAATGCCCCATAAATGTGCCTGGTGTCTGCTAGGGCAAGTTAGAGGGTCATTATAGGCTAGCTGTACTTGTACATTCAGTGCTTGGCATTGCTGCTGGGTATGGCATAAGTTTGTGATGTACGCTATTGGAAATTTGACGGAAAACAGTGAACTGGGTGAAAGGGCGGTGTGAATATTGGTCAGCACCAACCAGCTGAGCTGTAGCACCATGTACCATATCAGGATTCCCTCTGACTAACGCCAGAAGAGATACTTGCCCGTTACTTTGAACACAGTCCTTACCTCTCAGGGTTTGACGTCCACCCCGTCACGTGTACACAATCCTTCTGTCTCAGGATTTGACGTCTACCCTCTTGCACGTGCAGAGAGTCCTCCTGTCTCAGGGTTTGACGTCTACCACCCCACTCATGCGCACTGTCCTCCCCTCTCAGAGTTTGACGTCTACCACCCCACAGGTACACACAGTCCTCTCCTCTCAGGGTTTGACCGGTAGTGTTTAATTTGAGCCGGTGGTTTCCGGTGCTCCACTCGGCACTTAATTGACCACACTGGCAATTAGGACAGTCTGCCACATGGTGGCGCTGTTTGTCTAATTTAGGGACGAACATAACAACGTTGTTTATAAATTCAACCCACATTAAAAATTACTAGTACCTACTCCAATGCCATTCTTATAGCTTTGGGGGCTGGAATAGTCAGAATTGTCACACATGTAGAAGTGTTAGGGTTAGTAGTTGTGTTGTTCAGCCGCAGCCTGACAGCAGCAATGGGCAGTTCAAGCAGAAGCGGTCTCTTGACGAGGGCCCTGGCTCTTACGTTTTTTGCACAAATTATGCACTGGTTTGACGACTACGCTCTCTCACACAGTGCTCCCGTCTTTTCTCAATAGTTACTAATGGCTCTTTGCAGAACCTGAATGCATACTGGGCAAAGGTGCTTTGCTAAGCATTCTATGAAATTGGCACAATTCAAAATAAATTGACTAACATGTCAAGAAGCACCCTCTCTGCTCTGGGGATTCACTTTTGGCTCCTCGATTCAGCTGGTCTCAGACTGGAGGCTGCTCTTTTCCCATCCTCACGCCCTCTTGGTGGTATTCTCCCGCTTCATTAAGGCTTGATTGGGTCCTACAATGCTTATTAAACATCCCTAAATACCAATGTGTTCTGCTGAGTCCCTTCCTTCCGCATCAGCAGGGCGAAGTCCGTGCCTAGTGCTATGAGGACTCTGGGTCTCTTTTTCCTCTCCCTGCTACTGTTCACCCTCTCCTTCCTTTTCTTTACTCTGTTCTACATTACTTCCTTATGTTCTCCTCCCTTTCTCGTCTCCCCCTTCTGTTTTTACCTCACAGCTCAACTTTATTCTCTTTGACCTCTCCATTTCTACCCACAGTTTCTCTCTCTGCACTCAAATCATCCCTTCCCCTCAATCTCTGTTACCATTACTATACACCACCCAGCCAAGAACAGTATATGCGAGCCCGGCTCCAGGGAGGGACATACAAAAGAAATTAGGGCAGTGGCATGTAAATTAAATTGCAGCTGGCGCAGGTAAGGTTGCCGCCTCCCTTGGACCCTGGCGCCACTGCACTGGCTGCTCCACTGACTTCCATGCTCCCGGCTACCCTAGTACTGAGTCCAGACACTCATCACAACCTGCTATTCAAACACTCAAACTCTCCCGCAGATCCACGAGTGAACTACTGTAGTGCAAGGGTAGGTAAGCGCATTACGGGGCATATTTACAAGAAACTGGGCGGAGCACGTTGTTACGCCAAAATTGGTAACGCCGTGCTCAGACAGTTTCAAAATGCAGGGATGTGCCATATTCACAAGAATACGGCGCACATCTCCGTTACCCTAGCGCTGGTGCTAAAAAAGCTGCCTAGCACCATCGCAGGCACCCTAGCGCCATTTTGCTAGGGTGCCTGCGCTGAAGGGGCAATTATTTATGTCCAGGAAGGGGCACCTTCCTGCACATAAACAATCTTTACAGATGATTTGCTCTATCTATGTGTGCAAAGCAAACACAAGGAGATGATGGACGGAGCGCTGAAACTTTTCAGACACTCACCCCCCAGTCACAGATCTGGGTTGAATCCATCATCGTTCTTTAGCTCACTTCGCCACCCCAGTTCAGACACAGCGATATGCAAATCAGTCTTGACACTGTGCCTCATGGGAACAGTCCAGCCTGAACTGCTAAGCCATGTCTTCCCTGGACCGGAAACAATCATCCTGGGACCGGTTTCGGGCTAACAGCCCTCATCAGCCAGGCTAGCTTGAATCCAGTGGCAAAGTGAGCAAGGGACCCACGTCTGGGCATACCCTGCCAACTTAGGGCGAACAAAGCAAACACAAGGAGATGATGGACGGAGCGCTGAAACTTTTCAGACACTCACCCCCAGTCACAGATCTGGGTTGAATCCATCATCGTTCTTTAGCTCACTTCGCCACCCCAGTTCAGACACAGCTATATGCAAATCAGTCTTGACCCTGTGCCTCATGGGAACAGTCCAGCCCGAACTGCCAAGCCATGTCTTCCCTGGACCAGAAACAAGCATCCTGGGACCGGTTTCGGGCTAACAGCCCTCATCAGCCAGGCTAGCTTGAATCCAGTGGCAAAGTGAGCAAGGGACCCACGTCTGGGCATACCCTGCCAACTTAGGGCGAACAAAGCAAACACAAGGAGATGATGGACGGAGCGCTGAAACTTTTCAGACACTCACCCCCAGTCACAGATCTGGGTTGAATCCATCATCGTTCTTTAGCTCACTTCGCCACCCCAGTTCAGACACAGCTATATGCAAATCAGTCTTGACCCTGTGCCTCATGGGAACAGTCCAGCCCGAACTGCCAAGCCATGTCTTCTCTGGACCGGAAACAAGCATCCTGGGACCGGTTTCGGGCTAACAGCCCTCATCAGCCAGGCTAGCTTGAATCCAGTGGCAAAGTGAGCAAGGGACCCACGTCTGGGCATACCCTGCCAACTTAGGGCGAACAAAGCAAACACAAGGAGATGATGGACGGAGCGCTGAAACTTTTCAGACACTCACCCCCAGTCACAGATCTGGGTTGAATCCATCATCGTTCTTTAGCTCACTTCGCCACCCCAGTTCAGACACAGCTATATGCAAATCAGTCTTGACCCTGTGCCTCATGGGAACAGTCCAGCCCGAACTGCTAAGCCATGTCTTCCCTGGACCGGAAACAATCATCCTGGGACCGGTTTCGGGCTAACAGCCCTCATCAGCCAGTCTAGCTTGAATGCAGTGGCAAAGTGAGCAAGGGACCCACGTCTGGGCATACCCTGCCAACTTAGGGCGAACAAAGCAAACACAAGGAGATGATGGACGGAGCGCTGAAACTTTTCAGACACTCACCCCCAGTCACAGATCTGGGTTGAATCCATCATCGTTCTTTAGCTCACTTCGCCACCCCAGTTCAGACACAGCTATATGCAAATCAGTCTTGACCCTGTGCCTCATGGGAACAGTCCAGCCCGAACTGCTAAGCCATGTCTTCCCTGGACCGGAAACAATCATCCTGGGACCGGTTTCGGGCTAACAGCCCTCATCAGCCAGTCTAGCTTGAATACAGTGGCAAAGTGAGCAAGGGACCCACGTCTGGGCAGACCCTGCCAACTTAGGGCGAACAAAGCAAACACAAGGAGATGATGGACGGAGCGCTGAAACTTTTCAGACACTCACCCCCAGTCACAGATCTGGGTTGAATCCATCATCGTTCTTTAGCTCACTTCGCCACCCCAGTTCAGACACAGCTATATGCAAATCAGTCTTGACCCTGTGCCTCATGGGAACAGTCCAGCCCGAACTGCCAAGCCATGTCTTCCCTGGACAGGAAACAAGCATCCTGGGACCGGTTTCCGGGCTAACAGCCCTCATCAGCCAGGCTAGCTTGAATCCAGTGGCAAAGTGAGCAAGGGACCCACGTCTGGGCATACCCTGCCAACTTAGGGCGAACAAAGCAAACACAAGGAGATGATGGACGGAGCGCTGAAACTTTTCAGACACTCACCCCCAGTCACAGATCTGGGTTGAATCCATCATCGTTCTTTAGCTCACTTCGCCACCCCAGTTCAGACACAGCTATATGCAAATCAGTCTTGACCCTGTGCCTCATGGGAACAGTCCAGCCCGAACTGCCAAGCCATGTCTTCCCTGGACCGGAAACAAGCATCCTGGGACCGGTTTCGGGCTAACAGCCCTCATCAGCCAGGCTAGCTTGAATCCAGTGGCAAAGTGAGCAAGGGACCCACGTCTGGGCATACCCTGCCAACTTAGGGCAAACAAAGCAAACACAAGGAGATGATGGACGGAGCGCTGAAACTTTTCAGACACTCACCCACAGTCACAGATGTGGGTTGAATCCATCATCGTTCTTTAGCTCACTTCGCCACCCCAGTTCAGACACAGCTATATGCAAATCAGTCTTGACCCTGTGCCTCATGGGAACAGTCCAGCCCGAACTGCCAAGCCATGTCTTCCCTGGACCGGAAACAAGCATCCTGGGACCGGTTTCGGGCTAACAGCCCTCATCAGCCAGGCTAGCTTGAATGCAGTGGCAAAGTGAGCAAGGGACCCACGTCTGGGCATACCCTGCCAACTTAGGGCGAACAAAGCAAACACAAGGAGATGATGGACGGAGCGCTGAAACTTTTCAGACACTCACCCCCAGTCACAGATCTGGGTTGAATCCATCATCGTTCTTTAGCTCACTTCGCCACCCCAGTTCAGACACAGCTATATGCAAATCAGTCTTGACCCTGTGCCTCATGGGAACAGTCCAGCCCGAACTGCCAAGCCATGTCTTCCCTGGACCGGAAACAAGCATCCTGGGACCGGTTTCGGGCTAACAGCCCTCATCAGCCAGGCTAGCTTGAATCCAGTGGCAAAGTGAGCAAGGGACCCACGTCTGGGCATACCCTGCCAACTTAGGGCGAACAAAGCAAACACAAGGAGATGATGGACGGAGCGCTGAAACTTTTCAGACACTCACCCCCAGTCACAGATCTGGGTTGAATCCATCATCGTTCTTTAGCTCACTTCGCCACCCCAGTTCAGACACAGCTATATGCAAATCAGTCTTGACCCTGTGCCTCATGGGAACAGTCCAGCCTGAACTGCCAAGCCATGTCTTCCCTGGATCAGGAAACAAGCATCCTGAGACCGGTTTCGGGCTAACAGTCCTCATCAGCCAGGCTAGCTTGAATCCAGTGGCAAAGTGAGCAAGGGACCCACGTCTGGGCATACCCTGCCAACTTAGGGCGAACAAAGCAAACACAAGGAGATGATGGACGGAGCGCTGAAACTTTTCAGACACTCACCCCCAGTCACAGATCTGGGTTGAATCCATCATCGTTCTTTAGCTCACTTCGCCACCCCAGTTCAGACACAGCTATATGCAAATCAGTCTTGACCCTGTGCCTCATGGGAACAGTCCAGCCCGAACTGCTAAGCCATGTCTTCCCTGGACCGGAAACAATCATCCTGGGACCGGTTTCGGGCTAACAGCCCTCATCAGCCAGTCTAGCTTGAATACAGTGGCAAAGTGAGCAAGGGACCCACGTCTGGGCAGACCCTGCCAACTTAGGGCGAACAAAGCAAACACAAGGAGATGATGGACGGAGCGCTGAAACTTTTCAGACACTCACCCCCAGTCACAGATCTGGGTTGAATCCATCATCGTTCTTTAGCTCACTTCGCCACCCCAGTTCAGACACAGCTATATGCAAATCAGTCTTGACCCTGTGCCTCATGGGAACAGTCCAGCCCGAACTGCCAAGCCATGTCTTCTCTGGACCGGAAACAAGCATCCTGGGACCGGTTTCGGGCTAACAGCCCTCATCAGCCAGGCTAGCTTGAATCCAGTGGCAAAGTGAGCAAGGGACCCACGTCTGGGCATACCCTGCCAACTTAGGGCGAACAAAGCAAACACAAGGAGATGATGGAACGAGCGCTGAAACTTTTTAAACACTCACCCCCAGTCACAGATTTGGGTTGAATCCATCATCGTTCTTTAGCTCACTTCGCCACCCCAGTTCGGACACAGCTATATGCAAATCAGTCTTGACCCTGTGCCTCATGGGAACAGTCCAGCCTGAACTGCCAAGCCATGTCTTCCCTGGACAGGAAACAAGCATGCTGGGACCGGTTTCCGGCTAACAGCCCTCATCAGCCAGGCTAGCTTGAATCCAGTGGCAAAGTGAGCAAGGGACCCACGTCTGGGCATACCCTGCCAACTTAGGGCGAACAAAGCAAACACAAGGAGATGATGGACGGAGCGCTGAAACTTTTGAGACACTCACCCCCAGTCACAGATCTGGGTTGAATCCATCATCGTTCTTTAGCTCACTTCGCCACCCCAGTTCAGACACAGCTATATGCAAATCAGTCTTGACCCTGTGCCTCATGGGAACAGTCCAGCCCGAACTGCAAAGCCATGTCTTCCCTGGACCGGAAACAATCATCCTGGGACCGGTTTCGGGTTAACAGCCCTCATCAGCCAGTCTAGCTTGAATCCAGTGGCAAAGTGAGCAAGGGACCCACGTCTGGGCATACCCTGCCAACTTAGGGCTAACAAAGCAAACACAAGGAGATGATGGACGGAGCGCTGAAACTTTTCAGACACTCACCCCCAGTCACAGTTCTGGATTGAATCCATCATCGTTCTTTAGCTCACTTCGCCACCCCAGTTCAGACACAGCTATATGCAAATCAGTCTTGACCCTGTGCCTCATGGGAACAGTCCAGCCCGAACTGCTAAGCCATGTCTTCCCTGGACCGGAAACAATCATCCTGGGACCGATTTCGGGGTAACAGCCCTCATCAGCCAGTCTAGCTTGAATACAGTGGCAAAGTGAGCAAGGGACCCACGTCTGGGCAGACCCTGCACACTTAGGGCGAACAAAGCAAACACAAGGAGATGATGGACGGAGCGCTGAAACTTTTCAGACACTCACCCCCAGTCACAGATCTGGGTTGAATCCATCATCGCTCTTTAGCTCACTTCGCCACCCCAGTTCAGACACAGCTATATGCAAATCAGTCTTGACCCTGTGC
This sequence comes from Calotriton arnoldi, assembly GCA_963921515.1. Classification (NCBI taxonomy): domain Eukaryota; kingdom Metazoa; phylum Chordata; class Amphibia; order Caudata; family Salamandridae; genus Calotriton; species Calotriton arnoldi. The sequence continues at coordinate 836,808 of CAWUFW010008812.1, forward strand.
CTCATGGGAACAGTCCAGCCCGAACTGCTAAGCCATGTCTTCCCTGGACCAGAAACAATCATCCTGGGACCGGTTTCGGGTTAACAGCCCTCATCAGCCAGTCTAGCTTGAATACAGTGGCAAAGTGAGCAAGGGACCCACGTCTGGGCAGACCCTGCCAACTTAGGGCGAACAAAGCAAACACAAGGAGATGATGGACGGAGCGCTGAAACTTTTCAGACACTCACCCCCAGTCACAGATCTGGGTTGAATCCATCATCGTTCTTTAGCTCACTTCGCCACCCCAGTTCAGACACAGCTATATGCAAATCAGTCTTGACCGTGTGCCTCATGGGAACAGTCCAGCCTGAACTGCCAAGCCATGTCTTCGCTGGACAGGAAACAAGCATGCTGGGACCGGTTTCCGGCTAACAGCCCTCATCAGCCAGGCTAGCTTGAATCCAGTGGCAAAGTGAGCAAGGGACCCACATCTGGGCATACCCTGCCAACTTAGGGCGAACAAAGCAAACACAAGGAGATGATGGACGGAGCGCTGAAACTTTTCAGACACTCACCCCCAGTCACAGATCTGGGTTGAATCCATCATCGTTCTTTAGCTCACTTCGCCACCCCAGTTCAGACACAGCTATATGCAAATCAGTCTTGACCCTGTGCCTCATGGGAACAGTCCAGCCCGAACTGCTAAGCCATGTCTTCCCTGGACCGGAAACAATCATCCTGGGACCGGTTTCGGGTTAACAGCCCTCATCAGCCAGTCTAGCTTGAATCCAGTGGCAAAGTGAGCAAGGGACCCACGTCTGGGCATACCCTGCCAACTTAGGGCTAACAAAGCAAACACAAGGAGATGATGGACGGAGCGCTGAAACTTTTCAGACACTCACCCCCAGTCACAGATCTGGGTTGAATCCATCATCGTTCTTTAGCTCACTTCACCACCCCAGTTCAGACACAGCTATATGCAAATCAGTCTTGACCCTGTGCCTCATGGGAACAGTCCAGCCCGAACTGCTAAGCCATGTCTTCCCTGGACCGGAAACAATCATCCTGGGACCGGTTTCGGGGTACAGCCCTCATCAGCCAGTCTAGCTTGAATACAGTGGCAAAGTGAGCAAGGGACCCACGTCTGGGCAGACCCTGCACACTTAGGGCGAACAAAGCAAACACAAGGAGATGATGGACGGAGCGCTGAAACTTTTCAGACACTCACCCCCAGTCACAGATCTGGGTTGAATCCATCATCGTTCTTTAGCTCACTTCGACACCCCAGTTCAGACACAGCTATATGCAAATCAGTCTTGACCCTGTGCCCCATGGGAACAGTCCAGCCTGAACTGCCAAGCCATGTCTTCCCTGGACAGGAAACAAGCATGCTGGGACCGGTTTCCGGCTAACAGCCCTCATCAGCCAGTCTAGCTTGAATCCAGTGGCAAAGTGAGCAAGGGACCCACGTCTGGGCATACCCTGCCAACTTAGGGCGAACAAAGCAAACACAAGGAGATGATGGACGGAGCGCTGAAACTTTTCAGACACTCACCCCCAGTCACAGATCTGGGTTGAATCCATCATCGTTCTTTAGCTCACTTCGCCACCCCAGTTCAGACACAGCTATATGCAAATCAGTCTTGACCCTGTGCCTCATGGGAACAGTCCAGCCTGAACTGCAAAGCCATCTCTTCCCTGGACAGGAAACAAGCATCCTGAGACCGGTTTCGGGCTAACAGCCCTCATCAGCCAGGCTAGCTTGAATCCAGTGGCAAAGTGAGCAAGGGACCCACGTCTGGGCATAGCCTGCCAACTTAGGGCAAACAAAGCAAACACAAGGAGATGATGGAACGAGCGCTGAAACTTTTTAGACACTCACCCCCAGTCACAGATCTGGGTTGAATCCATCATCGTTCTTTAGCTCACTTCGCCACCCCAGTTCAGACACAGCTATATGCAAATCAGTCTTGACCCTGTGCCTCATGGGAACAGTCCAGCCTGAACTGCCAAGCCATCTTTTCCCTGGACAGGAAACAAGCATCCTGAGACCGGTTTCGGGCTAACAGCCCTCATCAGCCAGGCTAGCTTGAATCCAGTGGCAAAGTGAGCAAGGGACCCACGTCTGGGCATAGCCTGCCAACTTAGGGCAAGCAAAGCAAACACAAGGAGATGATGGAACGAGCGCTGAAACTTTTTAGACACTCACCCCGAGTCACAGATCTGGGTTGAATCCATCATCGTTCTTTAGCTCACTTTGCCACCCCAGTTCAGACACAGCTATATGCAAATCAGTCTTGACCCTGTGCCTCATGGGAACAGTCCAGCCCGAACTGCCAAGCCATGTCTTCTCTGGACCGGAAACAAGCATCCTGGGACCGGTTTCGGGCTAACAGCCCTCATCAGCCAGGCTAGCTTGAATCCAGTGGCAAAGTGAGCAAGGGACCCACGTCTGGGCATACCCTGCCAACTTAGGGCGAACAAAGCAAACACAAGGAGATGATGGACGGAGCGCTGAAACTTTTCAGACACTCACCCCCAGTCACAGATCTGGGTTGAATCCATCATCGTTCTTTAGCTCACTTCGCCACCCCAGTTCAGACACAGCTATATGCAAATCAGTCTTGACCCTGTGCCTCATGGGAACAGTCCAGCCTGAACTGCCAAGCCATGTCTTCCCTGGACAGGAAACAAGCATGCTGGGACCGGTTTCCGGCTAACAGCCCTCATCAGCCAGGCTAGCTTGAATCCAGTGGCAAAGTGAGCAAGGGACCCACGTCTGGGCATACCCTGCCAACTTAGGGCGAACAAAGCAAACACAAGGAGATGATGGACGGAGCGCTGAAACTTTTGAGACACTCACCCCCAGTCACAGATCTGGGTTGAATCCATCATCGTTCTTTAGCTCACTTCGCCACCCCAGTTCAGACACAGCTATATGCAAATCAGTCTTGACCCTGTGCCTCATGGGAACAGTCCAGCCCGAACTGCAAAGCCATGTCTTCCCTGGACCGGAAACAATCATCCTGGGACCGGTTTCGGGTTAACAGCCCTCATCAGCCAGTCTAGCTTGAATCCAGTGGCAAAGTGAGCAAGGGACCCACGTCTGGGCATACCCTGCCAACTTAGGGCTAACAAAGCAAACACAAGGAGATGATGGACGGAGCGCTGAAACTTTTCAGACACTCACCCCCAGTCACAGTTCTGGATTGAATCCATCATCGTTCTTTAGCTCACTTCGCCACCCCAGTTCAGACACAGCTATATGCAAATCAGTCTTGACCCTGTGCCTCATGGGAACAGTCCAGCCCGAACTGCTAAGCCATGTCTTCCCTGGACCGGAAACAATCATCCTGGGACCGATTTCGGGGTAACAGCCCTCATCAGCCAGTCTAGCTTGAATACAGTGGCAAAGTGAGCAAGGGACCCACGTCTGGGCAGACCCTGCACACTTAGGGCGAACAAAGCAAACACAAGGAGATGATGGACGGAGCGCTGAAACTTTTCAGACACTCACCCCCAGTCACAGATCTGGGTTGAATCCATCATCGCTCTTTAGCTCACTTCGCCACCCCAGTTCAGACACAGCTATATGCAAATCAGTCTTGACCCTGTGCCTCATGGGAACAGTCCAGCCCGAACTGCTAAGCCATGTCTTCCCTGGACCAGAAACAATCATCCTGGGACCGGTTTCGGGTTAACAGCCCTCATCAGCCAGTCTAGCTTGAATACAGTGGCAAAGTGAGCAAGGGACCCACGTCTGGGCAGACCCTGCCAACTTAGGGCGAACAAAGCAAACACAAGGAGATGATGGACGGAGCGCTGAAACTTTTCAGACACTCACCCCCAGTCACAGATCTGGGTTGAATCCATCATCGTTCTTTAGCTCACTTCGCCACCCCAGTTCAGACACAGCTATATGCAAATCAGTCTTGACCGTGTGCCTCATGGGAACAGTCCAGCCTGAACTGCCAAGCCATGTCTTCGCTGGACAGGAAACAAGCATGCTGGGACCGGTTTCCGGCTAACAGCCCTCATCAGCCAGGCTAGCTTGAATCCAGTGGCAAAGTGAGCAAGGGACCCACGTCTGGGCATACCCTGCCAACTTAGGGCGAACAAAGCAAACACAAGGAGATGATGGACGGAGCGCTGAAACTTTTCAGACACTCACCCCCAGTCACAGATCTGGGTTGAATCCATCATCGTTCTTTAGCTCACTTCGCCACCCCAGTTCAGACACAGCTATATGCAAATCAGTCTTGACCCTGTGCCTCATGGGAACAGTCCAGCCCGAACTGCTAAGCCATGTCTTCCCTGGACCGGAAACAATCATCCTGGGACCGGTTTCGGGTTAACAGCCCTCATCAGCCAGTCTAGCTTGAATCCAGTGGCAAAGTGAGCAAGGGACCCACGTCTGGGCATACCCTGCCAACTTAGGGCTAACAAAGCAAACACAAGGAGATGATGGACGGAGCGCTGAAACTTTTCAGTCACTCACCCCCAGTCACAGATCTGGGTTGAATCCATCATCGTTCTTTAGCTCACTTCACCACCCCAGTTCGGACACAGCTATATGCAAATCAGTCTTGACCCTGTGCCTCATGGGAACAGTCCAGCCCGAACTGCCAAGCCATGTCTTCCCTGGACCGGAAACAATCATCCTGGGACCGGTTTCGGGCTAACAGCCCTCATCAGCCAGTCTAGCTTGAATACAGTGGCAAAGTGAGCAAGGGACCCACGTCTGGGCAGACCCTGCACAACTTAGGGCGAACAAAGCAAACACAAGGAGATGATGGACGGAGCGCTGAAACTTTTCAGACACTCACCCCCAGTCACAGATCTGGGTTGAATCCATCATCGTTCTTTAGCTCACTTCGCCACCCCAGTTCAGACACAGCTATATGCAAATCAGTCTTGACCCTGTGCCTCATGGGAACAGTCCAGCCCGAACTGCCAAGCCATGTCTTCCCTGGACCGGAAACAAACATCCTGGGACCGGTTTCGGGCTAACAGCCCTCATCAGCCAGGCTAGCTTGAATCCAGTGGCAAAGTGAGCAAGGGACCCACGTCTGGGCATAGCCTGCCAACTTAGGGCGAACAAAGCAAACACAAGGAGATGATGGAACGAGCGCTGAAACTTTTTAAACACTCACCCCCAGTCACAGATTTGGGTTGAATCCATCATCGTTCTTTAGCTCACTTCGCCACCCCAGTTCGGACACAGCTATATGCAAATCAGTCTTGACCCTGTGCCTCATGGGAACAGTCCAGCCCGAACTGCCAAGCCATGTCTTCCCTGGACCGGAAACAAGCATCCTGGGACCGGTTTCGGGCTAACAGCCCTCATCAGCCAGGCTAGCTTGAATCCAGTGGCAAAGTGAGCAAGGGACCCACGTCTGGGCATACCCTGCCAACTTAGGGCGAACAAAGCAAACACAAGGAGATGATGGACGGAGCGCTGAAACTTTTCAGACACTCGCCCCCAGTCACAGATCTGGGTTGAATCCATCATCATTCTTTAGCTCACTTTGCCACCCCAGTTCAGACACAGCTATATGCAAATCAGTCTTGACCCTGTGCCTCATGGGAACAGTCCAGCCCGAACTGCCAAGCCATGTCTTCCCTGGACAGGAAACAAGCATCCTGGGACCGGTTTCAGGCTAACAGCCCTCATCAGCCAGGCTAGCTTGAATCCAGTGGCAAAGTGAGCAAGGGACCCACGTCTGGGCATACCCTGCCAACTTAGGGCGAACAAAGCAAACACAAGGAGATGATGGACGGAGCGCTGAAACTTTTCAGACACTCACCCCCAGTCACAGATCTGGGTTGAATCCATCATCGTTCTTTAGCTCACTTCGCCACCCCAGTTCAGACACAGCTATATGCAAATCAGTCTTGACCCTGTGCCTCATGGGAACAGTCCAGCCCGAACTGCCAAGCCATGTCTTCCCTGGACCGGAAACAAGCATCCTGGGACCGGTTTCGGGTTAACAGCCCTCATCAGCCAGTCTAGCTTGAATCCAGTGGCAAAGTGAGCAAGGGACCCACGTCTGGGCATACCCTGCCAACTTAGGGCTAACAAAGCAAACACAAGGAGATGATGGACGGAGCGCTGAAACTTTTCAGACACTCACCCCCAGTCACAGATCTGGGTTGAATCCATCATCGTTCTTTAGCTCACTTCGCCACCCCAGTTCAGACACAGCTATATGCAAATCAGTCTTGACCCTGTGCCTCATGGGAACAGTCCAGCCCGAACTGCTAAGCCATGTCTTCCCTGGACCGGAAACAATCATCCTGGGACCGGTTTCGGGCTAACAGCCCTCATCAGCCAGTCTAGCTTGAATCCAGTGGCAAAGTGAGCAAGGGACCCACGTCTGGGCATACCCTGCCAACTTAGGGCGAACAAAGCAAACACAAGGAGATGATGGACGGAGCGCTGAAACTTTTCAGACACTCACCCCCAGTCACAGATCTGGGTTGAATCCATCATCGTTCTTTAGCTCACTTCGCCACCCCAGTTCAGACACAGCTATATGCAAATCAGTCTTGACCCTGTGCCTCATGGGAACAGTCCAGCCCGAACTGCTAAGCCATGTCTTCCCTGGACCGGAAACAATCATCCTGGGACCGGTTTCGGGTTAACAGCCCTCATCAGCCAGTCTAGCTTGAATACAGTGGCAAAGTGAGCAAGGGACCCACGTCTGGGCAGACCCTGCCAACTTAGGGCGAACAAAGCAAACACAAGGAGATGATGGACGGAGCGCTGAAACTTTTCAGACACTCACCCCCAGTCACAGATCTGGGTTGAATCCATCATCGTTCTTTAGCTCACTTCGCCACCCCAGTTCAGACACAGCTATATGCAAATCAGTCTTGACCCTGTGCCTCATGGGAACAGTCCAGCCTGAACTGCCAAGCCATGTCTTCCCTGGACAGGAAACAAGCATGCTGGGACCGGTTTCCGGCTAACAGCCCTCATCAGCCAGGCTAGCTTGAATCCAGTGGCAAAGTGAGCAAGGGACCCACGTCTGGGCATACCCTGCCAACTTAGGGCGAACAAAGCAAACACAAGGAGATGATGGACGGAGCGCTGAAACTTTTCAGACACTCACCCCCAGTCACAGATCTGGGTTGAATCCATCATCGTTCTTTAGCTCACTTCGCCACCCCAGTTCAGACACAGCTATATGCAAATCAGTCTTGACCCTGTGCCTCATGGGAACAGTCCAGCCCGAACTGCCAAGCCATGTCTTCCCTGGACCGGAAACAAGCATCCTGGGACCGGTTTCGGGCTAACAGCCCTCATCAGCCAGGCTAGCTTGAATCCAGTGGCAAAGTGAGCAAGGGACCCACGTCTGGGCATACCCTGCCAACTTAGGGCGAACAAAGCAAACACAAGGAGATGATGGACGGAGCGCTGAAACTTTTCAGACACTCACCCCCAGTCACAGATCTGGGTTGAATCCATCATCGTTCTTTAGCTCACTTCGCCACCCCAGTTCAGACACAGCTATATGCAAATCAGTCTTGACCCTGTGCCTCATGGGAACAGTCCAGCCCGAACTGCCAAGCCATGTCTTCCCTGGACCGGAAACAAGCATCCTGGGACCGGTTTCGGGCTAACAGCCCTCATCAGCCAGGCTAGCTTGAATCCAGTGGCAAAGTGAGCAAGGGACCCACGTCTGGGCATACCCTGCCAACTTAGGGCGAACAAAGCAAACACAAGGAGATGATGGACGGAGCGCTGAAACTTTTCAGACACTCACCCCCAGTCACAGATCTGGGTTGAATCCATCATCGTTCTTTAGCTCACTTCGCCACCCCAGTTCAGACACAGCTATATGCAAATCAGTCTTGACCCTGTGCCTCATGGGAACAGTCCAGCCCGAACTGCCAAGCCATGTCTTCCCTGGACCGGAAACAAGCATCCTGGGACCGGTTTCGGGCTAACAGCCCTCATCAGCCAGGCTAGCTTGAATCCAGTGGCAAAGTGAGCAAGGGACCCACGTCTGGGCATACCCTGCCAACTTAGGGCGAACAAAGCAAACACAAGGAGATGATGGACGGAGCGCTGAAACTTTTCAGACACTCACCCCCAGTCACAGATCTGGGTTGAATCCATCATCGTTCTTTAGCTCACTTCGCCACCCCAGTTCAGACACAGCTATATGCAAATCAGTCTTGACCCTGTGCCTCATGGGAACAGTCCAGCCCGAACTGCCAAGCCATGTCTTCCCTGGACCGGAAACAATCATCCTGGGACCGGTTTCGGGCTAACAGCCCTCATCAGCCAGGCTAGCTTGAATCCAGTGGCAAAGTGAGCAAGGGACCCACGTCTGGGCATACCCTGCCAACTTAGGGCGAACAAAGCAAACACAAGGAGATGATGGACGGAGCGCTGAAACTTTTCAGACACTCACCCCCAGTCACAGATCTGGGTTGAATAAATCATCGTTCTTTAGCTCACTTCGCCACCCCAGTTCAGACACAGCTATATGCAAATCAGTCTTGACCCTGTGCCTCATGGGAACAGTCCAGCCCGAACTGCCAAGCCATGTCTTCCCTGGACCGGAAACAAGCATCCTGGGACCGGTTTCGGGCTAACAGCCCTCATCAGCCAGGCTAGCTTGAATCCAGTGGCAAAGTGAGCAAGGGACCCACGTCTGGGCATACCCTGCCAACTTAGGGCGAACAAAGCAAACACAAGGAGATGATGGACGGAGCGCTGAAACTTTTCAGACACTCACCCCCAGTCACAGATCTGGGTTGAATCCATCATCGTTCTTTAGCTCACTTCGCCACCCCAGTTCAGACACAGCTATATGCAAATCAGTCTTGACCCTGTGCCTCATGGGAACAGTCCAGCCCGAACTGCCAAGCCATGTCTTCCCTGGACCGGAAACAAGCATCCTGGGACCGGTTTCGGGCTAACAGCCCTCATCAGCCAGGCTAGCTTGAATCCAGTGGCAAAGTGAGCAAGGGACCCACGTCTGGGCATACCCTGCACAACTTAGGGCGAACAAAGCAAACACAAGGAGATGATGGACGGAGCGCTGAAACTTTTCAGACACTCACCCCCAGTCACAGATCTGGGTTGAATCCATCATCGTTCTTTAGCTCACTTCGCCACCCCAGTTCAGACACAGCTATATGCAAATCAGTCTTGACCCTGTGCCTCATGGGAACAGTCCAGCCCGAACTGCCAAGCCATGTCTTCCCTGGACTGGAAACAAGCATCCTGGGACCGGTTTCGGGCTAACAGCCCTCATCAGCCAGGCTAGCTTGAATCCAGTGGCAAAGTGAGCAAGGGACCCACGTCTGGGCATACCCTGCCAACTTAGGGCGAACAAAGCAAACACAAGGAGATGATGGACGGAGCGCTGAAACTTTTCAGACACTCACCCCCAGTCACAGATCTGGGTTGAATCCATCATCGTTCTTTAGCTCACTTCGCCACCCCAGTTCAGACACAGCTATATGCAAATCAGTCTTGACCCTGTGCCTCATGGGAACAGTCCAGCCCGAACTGCCAAGCTTTTCACATTTCACAGATTACAACACACGGGACTGGCTTCGCTTGCAATGTTCCTCTATCACTGGTGGCTTATGTTAATGGCATG